>PVKP010018431.1:0-44291 GCA_004027715.1 Plecturocebus donacophilus | reverse complement strand
CCAGCCTCGGCAACAAGAGCGAGACTCTTTCTCAAAAAAAAAAAAAAAAAAATCAGGTTCCAGTGAAAGTAGGTATACACCAGCATAAGTACACTTCAGAGAGGTGAGCAAGAATAATACACTGCTGAGGATGAAAAGTCCTGATCCAGGCAAAATAAGATAAAAAGAAAAAATAACTGAGGGATTTTTATCAGGTTAATTCACGAAAATTGAAGAGTTATTTAAAGGACTGGTGAAGCTGAGTATTTTGGCCCACACCATAGTGTAATCCCGGCACTTTGGGAGGCTGAGGTGGGAGGATTGCTTGAGGCCAGGAGTTCAAGACCAGCCTGGGCAACATAAAGATGAAGGTAATGAGACTTCATCTTTACAAAAACTCGAAACATTAGCCAGGTGTGGTAGCTTGTGCCTGTAGTCCCAGTATTTGGAAGGCTAAAAAGAATGTCTTGGGCCCAGGAGCGTGAGGCTGCAGTGACCTAGAATAGTGCCACTGTACTCCAGTCTGGGTGGTAGAATGACCCTGTCTCTAAAAAACATGAAAATAGGCTAGACACAGTGGCTCACGCCTGTAATCCCAGCACTTTGAGAGATCAAGGCGAGTAGATCATTTGAAGTCAGGAGTTCGAGACTAGCCTGGCCAACATGGTGAAACCCCGTCTCTACTAAAAATACAAAAAAATTAGCCGGGTGTGGTGGTGGGTGTCTGTGATCCCAGCTACTTGGGAGGCTGAGGCAGGAGAATCTCATGAACCTGGAAGGCAGAAATTGCAGTGAGCTGAGATCGTGCCATTGTACTCCAGCCTGGGCAAGAGAGCGAGACTGTCTCAAAAAATAATAAATAAATAAATAGGACAGGTGAGACATGGTTTGTTCAGTGAGAAGAAACAGGGAAGACTCAAGGAGTTACTGAGAGGGGAGAGAATGGACAAAATGAGATTGAATAGTTGTGCTTGAGAAGGGACAGGCCGGGCGAGGTGGCTGATGGCTATAATCCCAGCACTTTAGGAGGCCAAGGCGGGCAGATCACGAGGTCAAGAGTTCAAGTCCAGCCTGACCAACATGATGAAACCCCGTCTCTACTAAAAATACAAAAAAAAAAAAAAAAATAGCTGGGCGTGGCAGTGGGCACCTGTAGTCCCTGCTACTCAGGAGGCAGAGGCAGGAGAATCGCTTGAACCTGGGAGGCGGAAGTTGCAGTGAGCCGAATTGTGCCACTTCACTCTAGCCTGGGTGACAAAGTAAGAATCCATCTCAAAAAAAAAAAAAAAAAAAGAAAAAAAGAGGCTTGGCACCGTGGTGCGTGCCTATAGTCTCAGCTACTCAGGAGGCTGAGGTGGGACGATCACTTGAGCCCAGGAGTTCTGGGCTGTGGTGCACTATGTCGATCGGGTGGCTGCACTAAGTTCGGCATCAATATGGTGACCTCCTGGGAGCTGGGGACCACCAGGTTGCCTAAGGAGAAGTGAACCGGCCCAGGTCAGAAACGGAGCAGGTCAAAACTCTCGTGCTAATCAGTAGTGGGATCGTGCCTGTGAATAGCCACTGCACTCCAGCCTGGGCAGTGTAGTGAGACCATGTCTCTAAAAAAAAATTAAAACAAAAAAAAGAGAAGGGACAAATATGGACATGGAAGGTGATGAGGATAAGTGCAGTTCCAAAAGATCTTTCTTACAACCAGTACACATCTTTTTTTTTTTTTTTTCCTGAGACGGAGTGTTGTTCTTATTGGCCAGGCTGGAGTGCAATGGCGGAATCTCGGCTCACCACAACCTCCACCCCCCGGGTTCAAGCGATTCTCCTGCCTCAGCCTCCTGAGCACCTGGGATTACAGGCGCCCGCCACCACACCCGGCTAATTTTGTGGTGGTGGTGTTGTTGCTGTTGTTGTTGTTGTTTTGAGATGGAGTATCGTTTTTTTCCCCAGGCTTTGAGTGCAGTGACACGATCTCAGCTCACTGCAACCTTCACCTCCCGGGTTCAAGAGATTCTCCTGCCTCAGCCTCCCAAGTAGCTGGAACTACAGGTGCATGCCACCACGCCCAACTACTTTTTGTATTTTTAGTAGAGACGGGATTTCACCATGTTAGCCAAGATGGTCTGGATCTCTTGACCTCGTGATCCACCCTCCTCAGCCTCCCAAAGTGATGGGATTACAGGTGTGAGGCACCATGCTCGGCCTAATTTTGTATTATTATGTTTTTTCTCAGCATGTGCTTTTATTAACTTGGCTGTTTACAGGAGCTGAAGCTCTTGGGTTTGTGGTGATGACTCTTGAACTTTTTCAATGAGCCCAACTGCTTCTTCCCGTGCTTCCGGACCAGCTCCTGGTCCATGTCCCTCTCCCTTCTGCCCTCATCAGTGGCCTTCTCTCTTGGGGGCTTTGCCTTCTCGCCCTCTTTGTCAAAAAGCCATCAGTGCCATCTGTGTCCTCTATGCTTCCAAGGCCCTTTCTGGTGAATAGCTCGGGTGGGTACAGGTTTGTCATGCTGTCCTCACTTGGAGCTCTCCCTTATCACTGGACGTGGGCTCCCAGAAGGCTTCCTATGGGCAAGGCCCATCACTGTCCATCTGGTCCTCCCTCCTCCTCCGGTGCACCAGGCAGGCAGAAGCGTAGTCCCCTCCTTGCTTCTGACAGTCTTCATATTTACACAGAGCTCGCTGGTACCGCTGGCCCTGCATGTGCCTCAGCACATGTTCTGGGCACTTGTTGATGTGCCGCAGGGTGAGTTTGCAGAACAACTGGTGGGGGTTCTTGGTGCTGGGCACAACGTGTGTCCCGAACTCAGCATAGTCCAAGGCCGGGGAGGTTTGGACCAGCCGCTGGCACTTCTTGCCACAGGTGTAGACCTGGGGCAGGTGGCAGTGCAGCTTGTGACCCATTAGGATGCACCTCACCTTGTGGGCGTCCAGCTGGAGCTGTAGCCTGGGTGCTCGAGCAGGAAGGCCCGCAGGTCAGCCGGCAGTTCGCTCATGGTCTGGCTGCCCGCACAGCAGCCCAGGGGACACCTAATTTTGTTTTTTTCTTTCTTTCTTTCTTTTGAGACAGATTCTCAGTCTGTCACCCAGGCTAGAGTGCCGTGGCGCAATCTCGGCTCACTGCAACCTCCACCTCCCGGGTTCAAACAGTTCTCCTGCCTCAACCTCCCAAGTAGCTGGGACTACAGGCATGTGCCACCATGCCCGGCTAATTTTTGTATTTTTAATAGAGACGGGGTTTCACCATATTGGCCACGCTGGTCTTGAACTCCTGACCTTGTGATCCGCCCACCTCAGCCTCCCAAAGTGCCGGGATTATAGGCGTGAGCCACCATGCCCGGGCTAATTTTGTGTTTTTAATAGAGATGGGGTTTCTCCATGTTGGTCAGGCTGGTCTCAAACTCCCAACCTCTGGTGATCCGCCCACCTTCGCCTGCCAATGTCTTGGGATTACAGGCATGAGCCACCACACCTGGCCTTTGTGGGAAGATCCTGTCTCAAAAAATAATAATAATAAGCCAAGCACAGTGACTCATGCCTGTAATCCCAGCAATTTGGGATGCCAAGGCAGGTGGATCACTTGAGGTCAGGAGTTTCACACTGAAAATACAAAAAAAGAAAAGAAAAATTAGCTGGGATTGGTGGTGGGTGCCTGTAATTTCAGCTACTTGGGAGGCTGAGGCTGGAGAATCACTTGAACCCAGAAGGTGATGGTTGCAGTAACCAGAGTTCACGCCTTGCATTCCAGCCTGGGTGACAAGAATTAAACTCCGTCTCAAAAAAAGTAGAAATAAAAATAGCCAGGCATGGTGGCTCATGCCTGGGATCCCAGCACTTTGGGAGGCAAAGGCAGGCGGATCACCTGAGTTCATGAGTTCGAGAACAGCCTGACCAAGATGGAGAAACCCGTCTCTACTAAAAATACAAAATTAGCTGGGTGTAGTGGCACATGCCTGTAATCCCAGATACCCGAGAGGCTGAGGCAGGAGAATTGCTTGAACCCAGGGGTGGAGGTTGCGGCACGCCAAGATCATGCTGTTGCACTCCAGCCTGGGCTACAAGAGCGAAAAAATAAATAAATAAAAATATTTTTTTCTTGTTTCTTTTTTAGATAGAATCTCACTCTATCACCGAGGCTGGAGAGCAGTGGCATAATCATGGCTCACTACAGCCTTGGACTCCTGGGCTCCAGGGATATGCCCACTTCTGCCTACCAAGTAGCTGGGGATAGGATAGGCGCACACCACCATGTCTGGCTAATATATTTATTTATTTTATAGAGGCAGAGTCTCGCTATGTTGCTCAGGCTAGTCTTGAACTCCTGGGCTCAAGGGATCCTTTCACCTTGGCCTCCCAAACTGCTCAGATTACAAGTGTGAGCACTGTTTTTTTTGTTGTTGTTTTGTTTCTTTTTTTGAGACGAAGTCTCACTCTGTCACCCAGGCTGGAGTGCAGTGGCATGATCTCAGCTCACTGCAATCTCCACCTCCTGAGTTCAAGCAGTTCTCCTGCCTCAGCCTCCTGAGTAGCTGGGACTACAGGCGTGCGCCACCACGCCCAGCTAATTTTTTTGTATTTTTAATAGAGACGGGGTTTCACCGTGTTGGCCAGGATGGTCTCCATCTCTTGACCTTGTAATCCACCCCTCTAGGCCCCACAAAGTGTTGAGATTATAGGTGTGAGCCACTGCACTCGGCCACTGCACTGGGTCTTAAATAATTTTTTCTTTCTTTTTTCATAATTTTTTGACCCTCAGCACACATATAGCAAGAATAATTTTTTCTAAAGACAGAGATAAACTTGTTTCTTTATAGCCATGCTGTCCATTTTCAGCTTCCTGGTTACCAAGGCTACACATTCACAGCCGATTGAGTGAGGTTTCAGGAATACTGCATCTTAGCAGGCCATATTAAAAGATCCATGTGAAGAATGACATTTTGAGTTCAAATCTCTGTTTTCCCAAGCTGTTTGGTCAGAGAAGTCACACTTGGGGCCCCATTAGGGAGATCGTTTCAACTGAAGCCCCAGGATGTGTCTGGGTGGGGCTGTGTGTTGGGGTGATGGGGCCGATTCTCTATAACTAATTTACGTTTTCATCCTGTTCCATCAGGGGGCAGACTGACTCAACAAATAACCTCCTTCTGCTCATCCCGCTTTTTTCAAAGGGAATTGGGATCCATAGAACTAAGGGCTGGGACCACTAACACTAGAATTCTAGGACTGCCTTTTACTCAGCCCCAGGAACCGATCATAACTCATCTCCTAGCTTCGTTGAATGGCACCTCCAAAAATCAGCCCCAAATTTTTGTCCGTTTCTAGTGCTCTTCCTACCTTCACCCTTACTCCCAAAACTCTTTTCCCTTCCCCTGATCCCTCTAAAATTTCTCTTCCCCTGCTCGTCGTGGTTAAACCTCTACTCCCCTTCACCCCAGCCTCTCTGGCCTCCGAATGGAAGAGTAAGGCCGTAAGGGGGGAACTACAGTTACCGAAAGGCTGTGGAAAATAGGCAGAGAGACGGAGCGGCCTCAGCTGGGAAGGGAACACCGGCAGAACAGAGGCCGGACCGGCCGCCTCCGCCTGCCCGAAAGGGTGGAGCCCGGAGGAGTGCCGCCTCCTCTTTCCCGGAGCCTGGGCGGAGAGGGAGGAAAACTTCCTGGCCAGGGTCCGTGCCGCTGTTTGCCAACCGTCCCATCCCGCCTACCAGTGCCGGGAGCTCCCCGCCCCGCCCCCGGCTCCCCCGGTGTCCGCCATGGCCAAAGCCTACGACCACCTCTTCAAGTTGCTGCTCATCGGGGACTCGGGGGTGGGCAAGACTTGTCTGATCATTCGCTTTGCAGAGGACAACTTCAACAGCACTTACATCTCCACCATCGGTGAGCCCGCCGGCCGCGTGCCAGACCCCGACTCTCCTGTGACCTCATTCTGAGGCTCCCGGTGTACTAGTGACCCCGCTTTTCAGTCCCCTTACAGTGAGGCTCCTGAGTTCTAGTCCCTCAGCCCCTGGCTCTGACCCCTCCCCCTGCATGTCTCTGTATGGTTACCTAAAGCTCTCACCTCTTTGAGGCCTTCAGGTAACTCTTCAACTGCTGCCAGCCCCTCATTTTCTTGGTACCATCTCCTTAGCCTCTCCAAATCCACAAGGACCCTTCTCTATTTTCCTCTGAGCCCCTCTTCCCCGTCCTCACCACCTAGAACTCTCTGGATCCGCTCTGCACGTTTCCCCTCTCCCTCTGGGACGTCTTTTTCTCGGGATCCGCCAGCCTTTCAGTCCTGCTGAGCTTCAGACTCTCCCACTGCGTCCCCACCTCTCCATCCACTTCCCGATTCCCTGCCCCACTCTTCCTGCACCTCAGCTGAACAGGAGTTTGGGAAGAGTGGAACAAGGTGGCTGGGTGGGCTGGAGGGTGGCCTAAGGACTGTGATCATGAATATGTAGCCAGCTTGGTGACTGGAAATGAGGGGACTTTTGGGGTCTCTGAGTCAGCCTGGTGACTCATCCTCCTCCCAGGGGCCCCCAGCAGGCTTGGGGGAGGTGCCCAAGTCTCTACTAAGAAGAACACTGTCTCCCCTCCTCCCTTCTCATCTTCCTTCATCTCCTCTGGCTTGGGAAAGAGGAAGACTCTCATGACAGTTCTGGTTACAAAGGAAAAGGAAAAATGCCCCTCCTCCCTAATTGTCTCAAGAGTAATCCTGTTCAGCCTCAGACTTTCCTAGTGCCAAGTTTGGCCCACTGGTTAATTCACGTAGACTGGCTTCAGCTACTTTTTTTCCTTACTCTTTTCGAGGAGGGTGGGTGGCATACCAATAGCGGAAGGCTCTAAGAAAACAGAAAAGAGGAATGTGAAAGTAATTTTGGGGGGAGACAGAGACTGAATTCAGAGCGTTGTCGGCTGGCATACGTGAATGGACCCAAGAGGTGGCTTAACAATCTTAAGCCTCCATGCAGAATTTTCACACCTTCTCCCTCCCCAAATCCATAAAATATAAGTAAAAATAGTATTCTTGCTGTACAAATACAGCTTTGGGAACATTCTCCTAGCTTGGCATTTCCAACAAGATTGCTCCCCAAGTGCCTCCCCTGCAGAATTTCTGGTGCTGACACTGCTGGGTTCCTGTCCCTCCCATCACACAGTTTTACATGTGTGCACGCGTGTCTCAACTTCAGTGCACACCTTCTACCTCTAGGAATCGACTTCAAGATCCGCACCGTGGATATAGAGGGGAAGAAGATCAAACTGCAAGTCTGGTAAGTGAATCCCCTGGGAAGCCTAGCCTGAGTCCCCATTTACCTCCCACGCGCGTTTCCTTCTATTTGGTTTCATTTCTCTTCCTTTCCCCATTGCTCCTTCTAGCACTTCTAATCTGTTTCTCCGTTTCTCTTGGTGCACTCAGCTGTCCTTCCATCTCTCTTCCTGCCCTCTCAACTAGTTTCAGTTTTTTTGTAACTCTTGCCTCCTCTGGCTGCAGAGCATTCTCTTAATTTGACAACAAACAACTGTTCCGTTATAATGTGGAAACAGGCTGTGAGCAGTTAAATGGCAATGGTGGAATTAAGACTTGACTCTAAGTCTAGTGTTTTCTTCAAAATATGGTGAGCCCAGAAAGCCAAGTACAGCCCCTGAAGGTGTTTAAGTGGTATTAAGCTTAGTGGAGGCATTATGCTATGACATATCAGAGCAGACTGATACTCAAATCTGGTTCTTTTACTTATCTGCTGCCTGACTTTCATTAATTATTCAACCTATCCAAATCTGTTTCCTCTCTTTTTTTTTTTTTTTTTTTGAAATGGAGTCTTTCTTTGTTGCGAGGTTGGAGTGCAGTGGTGTGATCTTGGCTCACTGCAACCTCTGCCTCCTGGGTTCAAGCAATTCTCCTGCCTTGGCCTCCTGAGTAGCTGGGACTACAGGTGCAAGCCACCATGCCCAGCTAATTTTTGTATTTTATTAGAGACGGGATTTCACCATGTTGGCCAGGCTGGTCTTGAACTTCTGACCTCATGATCCACCCGCCTCGGCCTCCCAAAGTGCTAGGATTACTGGCATGAGCCACTGTGCCCGACCTTTTGTTTTTTTCTTGAGACGGAATCTCGCTCTGTTGCCCAGGCTGGAATGCAATGGCACGATCTCGGTTCACTGCAACCTCTGCCTCCCAGGTTCAAGCGATTCTTTGCTTCAGCCTCCCGAGTAGCTTACAGGCACCTGCTACCGCACTCGGCTAATTTTTATGTATTTTTACCATCTTGGCCCGGCTGGCCTTGAAGTCCTGACCTCGTATCTACCCGCCTCGGCCTCCCAAAGTATTTGGCTTGAGCCACTGCACCGGGCTCTTTTTTTTTTTTTTTGAGACGGAGTTTTGCTCTTGTAATCCAGGCTGGAGTGTGGTGGAGCGATCTCAGTTCATTGCAACCTCCGCCTCTTGGGTTCAAGCAATTCTCCCGCCTCAGCCTTCCAAGTAGCTGGGATTACAGGTGCCTGCCACCACGTCCGGCTAACTTTTTGTATTTTTAGTAGAGGCAGGGTTTCACCATGTTGGCCAGGCTGGTCTCGAACTTCTGACCTCAGGTGATCCACCCACCTCGGCCTCCCAAATTGCTGTGGTTACAGGCATGAGCCACTGCACCTGGCATGTTTCCTTATTTCTAAAATAAAGACAATAATACTTGTCTTACAAGCAGAGAGTAAGAATTAGGTAAAATCACACATACACAGTGCTTGACACATAGCAAGCATTCAGTGAATAAGCAAGAGACACCTTTTTTCTTGGGCCGCTCCCATCTCTGGAAATCAGCTCAACTGTCTTTAATCCCATTCCCCTTTACAGCTTCCTTATTCTCTTCTCCCACCATATTGCAAAAGCTAAATTCTTGTGAGAGAGGAAGAATTCTTCCATTGGAGAATTCTTTCCTCTGTTTCATCCCATGAAACCTTCTTTAGGGACACAGCCGGCCAAGAGCGATTCAAGACAATAACTACTGCCTACTACCGTGGAGCCATGGTATGAAGTGTGGGTCTGGGCAAAGGATGAAGGCAACAGAATATAGTTTTATGAATATAAAGGGTCAGGGGTTGGGGCAGGTAAAAATGGGAGGGGTGCAGTGTGGATTGCAGCGGGCTCAACATGGCCTAGTGTTTAGACCCATGGATGGAACTTGCAGGGTCACTTACAGGGCAGTGGGAAGCCTCAACAGGATTATGGTCCAAGCTGAATTTTGTCATCTCCCAGGGCATTATCCTAGTATACGACATCACGGATGAGAAATCTTTCGAGAATATTCAGAACTGGATGAAAAGCATCAAGGAGGTGAGGACCTCCAAAAGAAATGGGGGAACTGGGTAGAGCCTGGAGGATGAAGGGGTCCATCAGGATAGGCAGGACCTAACCTTGGTTTTTTTTTGAGTTGGAGTCTTGCTCTGTCGCCAGGCTGGAGTGCAGTGGCGTGATCTCAGCTCACTGCAACCTCCGTCTCCTGGGCTCAAGTGAGTCCCCTGCCTCAGCTGCTGAGTAGCTGGGACTACAGGCGCGGCGCCACCACACCAGGCTAATTTGTGTATTTTAGTAGAGCCGGAGTTTCACCATGTCCAGGAGGATGGTCTCGATCTCCTGACCTCGTGATCTCCCCACCTTGGCCTCCCAAAGTGCTGGGATTACAGGCGTGAGGCACCGCGCCCGGCCAGCAGGACCTAACTGTTACTTGCCTCTCCCGCAGAATGCCTCTGCTGGGGTGGAGCGCCTCTTGCTAGGAAACAAATGCGACATGGAGACCAAGAGGAAGGTGCAGAAGGAGCAGGCCAGTAAGGTGAGGGCCAGGCTGAGCGACGCTCTAGAAATCGAGAGGAGCTTGCACCGCACAGGACTTGGCTGCTGCCCTCACTTAATTCTGTCCTTCCCACTCCACCCCTTACAGTTGGCTCGAGAGCATGGGATCCGATTCTTCGAAACTAGTGCTAAATCCAGTGTGAATGTGGATGAGGTGAGCTCCACAGCCCCGTCCCTACCGAGAGGAGGTATGGGAAGGCAGAGTCTCCTCCCCTCCAAACTGACGCTGTTCCCCACTTCAGGCTTTTAGTTCCCTGGCCCGGGACATCTTGCTCAAGTCAGGAGGCCGGAGATCAGTAAGTTGGTTTTGCTGGGCTGGGTGCAACTCTGGGTGTGTGTGTGTGTGTGTGTGTGTGTGTGTGTGTGCTGGTAAAAACTGAGGAGAGGAGCAATGCTAAGATTTCTCATGAGGGTAGATTCACTTCAAACAATTTATACCCTCGTGCCCTAACCAGCCCTTCACACCGTGACCCCTGCGCCCTTCTCCCTCTAGGGAAACGGCAGCAAGCCTCCCAGCACTGACCTGAAAACTTGCGACAGGAAGACCGCCACCAAGTGCTCCCTGGGCTGAGGACCCTTTCTCGCCTCCCCACCCCGGAAGCTGAACCTGAGGGAACAGGGCAGAGGGAGTGAGCAGGGGAGAAAGAGCAGAGGGGCTTGCAGGGACACAGGTAGATGGTAACGAGAACGAGGAGAAAATGGAGAAGAGAAAAGGGCAAAGCAGAAAAGAAAGAAGAGAGGCAGGGAGGGGGGGGAAGAACTGAGGAAGTGAAAGGAAGTGAGGACGTAGGAAGAGGGGGAGGAGGAAAGGAAGGGGAGAGAGCCTCAGGCTTCAGACCTTACCCAGGTTTTCAGAGCAAATATAAATGTAAATACACTGATTATTCTGTGACTACATCAGGGTTTAGCAGGGAACGGCTGGCTCGGCACCACTCTGAAGATCTGCTCCTGTTCTATCACTTTGCATGGTCTTTCTTGGTATTAAAGGCCACCGTTTGCACAAACGTTCCTGGTTTGGGTAACTTGGATTATTGTCAGAATTGTTCTCCACACAAATCCAATTATTGTGTCTCCACAGTGGTTGATCTGCCTCAATCAGGCTGGGTTTCTGTGGAACCAGGACTAATCCTACCTGTCTCTTCCCCACTGTTCAGTTGGTAAGGAAAATGGCCAAGAGCAGGACATAAAGTGAAGGTCTGGATATCCTCTTTCCACTATGGGGTCTGGATGCCTCTGTGGGCAGAGCCTTGTCCTGAGCACAAGAAATTCCAAGAGGGAGGGACTCTAACAGTCCTAGCCTCAGGGACATAACTGCACCTCATGTTTATCCGGTGATATTCCGCCAGCAATCCATTTAGGTATTTGATAGCCATTAATATCTGCTTTTATTGGTGTAGAAAATGAGAAGTTCATATTCACAGATGTGTACTGAATAATTTAAATATATATTGAGCATCTATCAGTGCCAGGCACAATGGTCAGTTCTTTTATTTATTTATTGAGAGAGTCTTGCTCTGTCACCCAGGCTGGAGTGAAGTCGTGTGATCTCAGCTCACTGCAACCTTCATCTCCTGCCTCAGCCTCTGCAGTAGCTGGGATTACAGGCGTGAGCCCCCGTGCCGGGCCGCAATAGTCAGTTAACATAGCCCTTGAGTGGAATTACAAGCAGAAGGTCAAGCAAATTTTTTTTTAGATTGAGTCTCACTCTATCGCCCAGCCTGGAGTGCAATGGCACAATCCTGGCTCACTGCAACCTCCGCCTCTCCGGATCAAGTGCTTCTTCTGCCTCAGCCTCCTGAGTAGCTGGGATTACAGGCACATGCCACCATGCACAGCTAATTTTTGTGTTTTTAGTAGAGACAGGGTTTGGCCATGTTGGCCAGGCTGGTCTTAACTTCCTGGGCTCAAGTGATCCGCTAGCTTCGGCCTCCCAAAGTGCTGGGATTACAGGCGTGAGCCACCGAACCCAGACTGGGACAAGTAAATTTTAACAAAAATAGCTCATTGGCTGGGTCCGAACTTTGGGAGGCTGAAGCAGATGGATCATGAGATCAGGAGTTCAAGACTGGCCCAGTCAAGGTGGTGGAACCCTATCTCTACAAAACATTTTTAAAAATACAAAAATTAGCCGGCTGTGATGGCAGGTGCCTGTGATCCCAGCTACTTGGGAGGCTAAGGCAGGAGAATCGCTTGAACCCTGGGGGTGGAGGTTGCAGTGAGCTGAGATCCCGCCATTGCACTCCAGCCTGGGCAACAAGAGCAAAACACCTTTTCAAACAAACAAAAACAGCTCTTTACTGAGTAACAAAGATGGCAAAACTACTGGAAATGCAAAAGAAAATTCAGGCTTGAGGCATAGCATCCTTAAGTATACATATGTAGCCCCCTTCTACCATACACAGTATTTTTTACACAGCAAAATTAATTCACAGATTTGATCTTTTCTTCAGGATCAATGAAAATGTCAGATTTGGTTTAGACAAAATGTATCATTAGAAGTTTTATTCAGGGCCGGTGTGGTGGCTCACGCCTGTAATCTCAGTACTTTGGGAGGCTGAGGCAGGTGGATCACGAGTTCAGGAGTTCGAGACCATCCTGGCCAACATGGTGAAACCCTGTCTCTACTAAAAATACAAAAATTAGCTGGGTATGGTGGCAGGCGCCTGTAGTCCCAGCTACTTGGGAAGCTGAGACAGGAGAATCACTTGAACCCAGGAGGTGGAGGTTGCAGTGAGCCAAGATCACCCCATTGCACTCCAGCCTGGTGACAGAGTGAGACTTCATCTCAAAAACAGAAGTTTTATTCAAGAAGGGTGCAATGGCTCACACTTGTAATCACTGCACTTTGAAAGGCTAAGGCAGATAGATCACCTGAGGTCAGGAGTTCAAGACCAGCCTGGGCAACATGGTAAAACTCCGCCTCTACTAAAAATACAAAAATTAGCCAGGCATGGTGGCATATGCCTGTAATCCCTGCTCCTTGGTAGACTGAGGCATGAGAATTGCTTTAACCTGGCAGGCAGAGGTTGCAGTGAGCCAAGATCATTGCACTCCAGACTGGGTGATGGAGTGAGACTCGTCTCAAAAACAAACAACGTTTTTTCAGGCCAGGCACAGTGGTTCACGTCTGTACTCCTAACACTTTGGGAAACTCAAGAGGGAGGATTGCTTGAGCACAGGAGCTCAAGACCTGCCTGGGCAACATAGGGAGACCCCATCTTTACAAAAAAAAATTAGCCAGGTATGGTGGCACACGCCTGTGGTCCCCGCTACAGGGGAGGCTAAGGTGGGAGGATCGCTTGAGTCCAGGAGGTCAAGGCTGCAATGAGCCATTATTGCACCACCGCTTGGGAAACAGAGAAAGACCCTATCTCCTAAAATAAAATGAAAGCTTTATTCATTGATACAGTGTTCAAGGCAATTAAGAAATCTCCAACTCTTCAGTGTAAAAATGAATGGCACTACCCTAGAGTCAGTGGCAGTATTTTTCTGTGCTGCTGTTTCTCTCTTTTTTTTTTAATGCAGGTTTATTTGGGTGATTGTTTAGCAGTCGTCTTCCTTCCCATCTGCAAAAGCCCCAGTATCTCATACAAGGCCTGGCATTTAGAAGGGGGTGCGACTTAGGATTTTTTTTTTTTTTGGAGACAGGGTCTCACTGTGTCACCCAGGCTGGAGTACAGTGGCACAGTTGCAGCTCACTGCAGCCTCGTGCTCCCAGACTCAAGCAATGCTACCTCGGCCTTCTGAGTCGCTGGGACCACAGGCAGTTGGCACCATGCCCGACTAATTTGTGTATCTTTTGTAGAGACAAGGCTTCACCATGTTGCTCAGGCTGGTCTCAATCTCCGGAGCTCAAGCAATCCTCCTGCCTCTGCCTCCCAAAGTGCTGGGATTACAGGTGTGAGCCACCGCGCCCAGCTTGTGCTGCTGTTTCTGTTGACAAAAGACTACTCAAAAAGTCTGATGATGCTGGGAGATAAATGTAACAATTTGATAAATGTAGTAAGTAGCCAAGCATTCATGGGGTAATGGGAAGCCTTATTTGTGGTTTATGTTTGAGTTCTGTAGTAAACTGTCCTGCTGGTTTAATTTGCTCAACAGATGAGGAAAGACTCACACTTTGTGGATCCCAGGAAGGAGACTAACGTCTTCAACATACCTCACAGCAGATTATTTAATTTCAGAGTAGAGACCCCACTGTGCCGCCTTTAAGGTTGTTGGAAGTGAAATCTTACAAGAGCTTACAGTTTGTCATAAGGTAGAATTTGGTGAGGAGTAACAAATACTAGCAGATTTCAGCCCAAACTTTAATTATAGCTAAACATTACTGGAAAAAAGCCCACAACCTACTTTATGTGACATACAACTACACACATATACAAAAGTAATATATATGTATACACACATACACAATTTCAGCAAACACAAATAATAATTTAGAGAAACAAATTCAAAATTAGAAAATTAGAGCCAGGTGCGGTGGCACATGCCTGAAATCTCAGCTACTTGAGAAGATCCCTGAAGACCAGAAGTTGTAGGCTGTAGTGCATTATGATGGCTCCTGTGACTTGCCGCTGCACTCCATCCTGGGCAACATAGCCAGACTCCATCTCGTTAAAAACAAAAACAAGCAAACAAACAAAAAGCGGCAAAATGAAAGTTCAGCCCTCATTAAGGTTTTATTTTTTTTAACTCTCATTCAATGGTCTTTCCACAGTCTGATAGCTCCTACTCTTGAGAAGCCAGCTGTAGATCTGATGGGAAGACAAATAGAATTTAGGGGACATATAATCAGAAACACTGTTTTTTGTTTTTTTGTTTTTTGGGGTTTTTATTGAGATGGAGTTTCGCTCTTGTCACCCAGGCTGGAATGCAATGGCGTGATCTTGGCTCACTGCAACCTCTGTCTCCCATGTTCAAGCAATTCTCCTGCCTCAGCCTCCTGAGTGGCTGGGATTACAGGTACCCACCACCACGCCCAGCTAATTGTTTTTGTATTTTTAGTAGAGACGGGGTTTCACCATGTTGGCCATGCTGGTCTCGAACTCCTGACCTCAGGTGATCCACCTGCTTCAGACTCCCAAAATGCTGGGATTAGAGGTGTGAGCCACTGTGCCCAGCCAGATACACTGTTATTCCCAAAATGAAGTGTTCTATTCCTTAGACCTGTGGGGAAGCTGTGGGGAAGGGTAGAAGCAGTAGTCTTTAGCCCAGAAAGGTGCCTTGCGGGAGGAGAATATGAAGCAGAGTTAACCAGAAAAAAAAAAATGGAAATAAGCCCTTTGATCTTCAAAGGTGGGGGTCTAGATTATTTTATTAGTGCCCATGTTTATGTGAAGTTTAAGTACCCCCTTGTCTATCAGGCATCTAAGAAAACTAAAATCACATGGTCTCAATGCCTTAGGAGGCTGCAGATAACACATATATATGAAACTAGGAGGCAAATTAGGGAAGAATTAGGGTAGTGATTAATATATTACCAAGGCCTAGGATGGTGGCTCATGCCTCCCAGCACTTTGGGAAGGCTGAGGTGGAGGCAGGTGGATCCCTTGAACTCAGGAGTTCCAGATCAGCCTGGAAAACATGGCAAAACCTCGTCTCTACCAAAAATACAAAAAAAATTAGCCAGGCGTGATGGCACGTGCCTATGGTCCCAGCTACTTGGGAGGTTGAGGTAGAAGATCACTTGAACCCAGGAGGAGGAGGTTGCAGTGAGCTTAGATCGCACCATTGTACTCCTGGTGACAGAGTGAGACCCTGTCTCAAAAAAATAAAATGAAGTGAAAAAACATTATTAGACAGTAAAATACGAACCCAGAGTGCCTGTCAAGTCACTGCAGGTCTGAGTGTATATCAAGGTTTAACTCCATGCAATGAAAGGCAGGCATGAATGAATCTTTGGCTTGGGTTGACAGTCTAGGCTCAAGCCTCAGCTTTCCCACTCACTAACTTGCTGACCTTGGACAAGTCACTTGTCCTCTCTGAACTCATTCATAAAACGGAGATACATTTCATTTGCCTCTCGAAAGAAAAAGTACTGATAAATGCACATTAGCATCCCGTTTTACACAGAACATGGAGAGAAAAATACTATCCTAAGATCGTGGACTTAATAACCACCAGAACCTAGACTCAATACGTCTTGGAACTTCAAATCTCATGCTTTTCTCGTTGCACTTATTACCCATTATGTAGGAGCAAGGGAGAGTTGAGAATATTTGAAGAGGTTATGCAAAAGATCAGCTCTGCGGAGTAGGCTTAGCAAGTACCATGAGGGAAGGTGACACTGTTCATCTGTGTAGCGGAGTGGGAGCGCTCAGACAAGAAGGAAGTTTCACGTTCGCCGTGTGGCTCCGATATTTCCGCTTCTGCAGGGACGAGAAAGCGCAGTTTCGCCTTCATCCCTTGACCTCCAGCACAGCTTCTCCACTGGCCCATCGGGGGCGACTGGGGAAGGATGTCAGAGAAACTGAAGTTGATGATGACTCTTAGGGTTTTAAGGAGGGAGCAAAGTTCTGCGAGGGCGACGTATCGTCCCTGCTCACCTAGCCCAGAATGAACAAACAGGCGCCAGCCAGGGAGCAGCGAGCCAAGAATCCGGACGAGCCTCGGCGGCCGCCATTTACCTTTTCTCGCAAAGACTACCGGGACCATAATGCAACGGGGCGCCGAGTCCGTTCCCAGTGAGCAGCGGGCGAGGCGCCACCGACCGTGGAAGACTACAAGCCCCAGCGGGCGAGGACTCGACGCGCCCGGAAACAGCGGCCCGGGACAAAGGCAATCCTCCACGGGGCGAGATGGTTGCGGCGGCGGCGGCGGAAGCTGAGGTGAGCAGGCTCCCCGCCGGCCGTTAGTCCAGCGCCCTGCGGACCCCGCAGAAGGCGCTCGCCTCCTTAGCCCGCAAATGCGTGTGGATTTTTCGCGCTGTGGCAACGGCGATGCCTCGATAGAACCTCTGCCCGTTAGGCAGCTCCGGCCTTTCCCGCCCTGACCTGGAACCTCTGGAAGGGCTGCAGAGTAACTGTAGCCTCTGCGCTCCGAAGGAGGCACGAGGCCGGTGGAGTAGGTCCCTCTGTTCCGACAGGTGCGACACTGGGCGCTCCATGCCTGCGGGCGCGGGGAGGCATGGCCTCCCCCAGGGCCGCCGCCTCTGCTGGTTGCTCTGTGCTTTCACCTTAAAGCTCTGGTAAGGAGAGGGTAATGGGAGGGAAAAGGAGGTCACTGGAGGACAGGATCGTTCCCGGGGTTGGGGGAGACCTTGTCTGTCCATGGACAGAGAAGAAGGGGGTGCCCTGTTTTCTGGATTTTGACTTTTGGCCCTTCCCCCCACTCCGCTACAGCCAAGCAGAGGCTCCAGTGCAGGAGGAGAAGCTGTCAGGTGGGTGATTGTCTGGGAACCCGACACTCCCGTCGTTTGTTTTTGGTTTTAGTATCTTCCTCATATACCAAGAGCAAAGGTGGAAAAGGGCGGCACCACATGGAATGAGAGCAAGCCCTGTGCTGGGAAGTTCGATGGGCAGAGCCTTTGGGAGAAATGTTTTCCGAATGGTCAGGGGTTGGCATTTCTCTTTCCTTTCAGTGAGCACCTCAAATTTGCCATGCTGGCTGGTGGAAGAGTTTGTGGTGTCAGAAGAGTGCTCTGCATGCTCTAGTTTCCAGGCTGTGAGTATTCTACTTTTTTTTTTTTTAACATCTAAACGTTCCCAAATCTTATTAAGCTGCCTTTGCATCATCTTTTTTTCCTTCTCCTTGCAGTCTCAGTGTATGTCCAAATCTGTACTTGTGTTTCCCGCGAAATATGCCCCTTTCTTCCCAAGCTAATGGCAGTATTCAACTGATAACTATGTTGTTGTTTTTGAGACGGAGTCTTGCTCTTGTTGCCCAGGCTGGAGTGCAGTGGTGCAATCTCAGCTCACCACAACCTCCGCCTCCCCATTTCAAGCTATTCTCCTGCCTCAGCCTCCCGAGTTGCTGGGACTACAGGCACGCCACCACGCCCGGCTACTTTTTGTGTTTTTGTTCAGTCCTTTTTTTTGCTCACCTGCAACTGTCTTGATCAAGTTATATGTATTTTCAGTAGAGACGGGGTTTCACTATGTTGGTCAGGCTGGTCTCGAGCTCCTGACCTCAAATGATCCACCCACCTCAGCCTCCCAAAGTGCTGGGATTACAGGCATGAGCCACTGCGCCTGACCTCAACTGATAACTATGTTTTATTCATTTTTTGTATAGTATGCTCTGGAATCGAATGTATCCCTGCCTTTTTTAGACTATTGCCCCTTAAGTGTTCTAACATACATTTGTAATCATGCAGCCACCACCTCCACCATCCACATCAGGACTCTTTCATTAGCTCTCTGTTGCCTACCAACTCCAAACCATAGCAGTTGGGCATCTGCACCTTTTTGCTTCTCCCGTTGCCCCTTCGTAACATGTGCTTTGGTCCTTTTCTCCTGGCAGAAAACCACCCCTGAGTGTGGTCCCACAGGGTATGTGGAGAAAATCACATGCAGCTCATCTAAGAAAAATGAGTTAAAAAGGTGAGTGCTGTTTCTCTTCTCGGAGATCACCTTTGTTCCCATGACTTTAGATGGTCACACCTTTTCCCCTGGTCTGGGGGTAGCATAGAATATTTGAAAGAAGAGGGGGCTGGGCACAGTGGCTCACACCTGTAATCCCAGTACTTTGGGAGGCCGAGGCAGGCAGATCACGAGGTCAGGAGTTTGAGATCAGCCTGACTAACATGCTGAAACCCCGTCTCTACTAAAAATACCAAAAAAAATTAGCTGGCTATGGTGGTGCATGCCAGTAATCCCAGCTCTTCAGGAGGCTGAGGCAGGAAGTCGCTTGAACCGGGAGGTGGAGGTTGCAGTGAGCTGAGATAGTGCCATTGCACTCCAGCCTGGGCAACAGAGCGAGACTCTGTCTCAAAAAAAAAAAAAAAAAAAAAAAATTAGCCGTGTGGCATGGCAGGCACCTGTAATCCCAGCTACTCGGGAGACTGAGGCAGGAGAATCGCTTGAACCTGGGAGGCAGAGGTTAGAGTAAGCCGAGATCACGCTACTGCTCTCCACCCTGGGCAATGGAGACTGTCTCAAAAAAGAAGAGCCTGGACTCAACACCTGTGATCCCAACACTTTGGGAGGTCGAGGCAGGTGGATCACAAGGTCAAGAGATCGAGACCATTCTGGCCAACATGGTGAAACACCCCGTCTCAACTATAAAAACGACTTCAAAAATTAGCTGGGTGTGGTGGTGCATGCCTGTCATCCCAGCTACTCAGGAGGCTGAGGCAGGAGAATCTCTTGAACCCAGGAGGTGGAGGTTGCAGTGAGTTGAGATTATGCTACTGCACTCCAGCCTGGCAACAGAGTGAGACTCCATCTCAAAAAAAAAAAAAAGAAGAAGAAGAAGAAAAAAGACCAGATTTGAAGCCAAATTATTTGAACCCAAGTCCCAGCTCTACTCCTCAGCACTGTGTTTTTGGCCATATTTTCTCATCAGTAAAATTGGTTAATACTAGCTCTGCTTATTCCACCACAGAATAAATTAAATGATCTATTTGAGAGGAATTTATGTACTCTATACATAATTCCACCACAGAATAAATTAAATGATCTATTTGAGAGGAATTTATGTACTCTATACATAATAGAAGCCTGGCTGTGATTTCCTTTTGAATGTATCCTGGCTCGGCTGAAGTGGAAGGGAGATTAGAGGGAGAAGCTCTTTGGCCCTCCCCAGGAATAACTTTTCCTTCCTGCCCTCAGCTGCCGCTCAGCTCTGATGGAACAACGCTTGTTCTGGAAGTTCGAAGGGGCTATTGTGTGTGTGGCCCTGATCTTCGCATGTCTTGTCATCATTCGTCAGCGACAGCTGGACAGAAGGGCTCTGGAAAAAGTCCGGAAGCAGATCGAGTCCATATAGCTACCTTCCACCCTTGTATCCTGGGTCTCAGACAGTGAACGTGAAATGGACTGATTGGCACCCTTGGTTCTTTGAAGCCTTGTGATGACAGCCCCCTTTCCCCATCTTCCAGATCATTCATGAGCAGAATAAAAAGAATAAAATAGTTTCCTTCCCTTCTGTGACTTGGATTAGGAAGTCATGAGGGCAGAGAGGGAAAGGAGGCAGCTACTTAAGGCCCCAATCTACCAAGTCTTCCCCACCACTTTTTCCTTGTTTTCCCCCCTCTTCTACTATTTATTACAAACTTCTGGGATACAATTTCAGTTAAAACATTTATTTCTCACTCAAGACTTATTTCCCCTTAACTCTAGCCCCAAAGAAGAAATAAAATCACAGATACATAACAAAAGTATTTGAGGTACCCTCTCATATATGCAGACAAATGCATACTGGGCCTCAGGCAGAGAGAGACTAAAAGACATCTCCTGGGGTGGCCTGAAGTGATTTGGACCCCTTAGGGCAGACACCTGAGTAGGAATCCCAGTGGGAAGCAAAGCCATAAGGAAGCCCAGGATTCCTTCTTGTGATTAGGAAGTGGGCTGGGAAGGTTTGTTCCAGCTCACATCTCATCTGCGTGCAGCACGTTCCCAATGTGCCCACTGGGCCTTGGCTTCCCTCCCATCTTCTCAAGCAATGTCCTCGTTGAGCCATTTGCATCCTTGGCTCCAGGTGGCTCCCTCAGTCTGGACTCTACCACTTGGGTCTCCAGATTTTCTGTTATGTCCTTGTGGGTCAGGATATTTCTGGAAGTCACTATGAGGTGAAGGAAAGAAGGCACTAGTAGAATGCCCCCCTGGGCGGGAGACCCTAGACAGGACAGGACCTCCCTCTTGCTTCTTGACGACCTTGGAGAACAGAGCCCCCCTCCCTTGTTCAGCCAGGGGTTGCTCTCTGCCCTTGCCTCTCACCTCCGTGAGGCTGGTAATCCTCAGGCCCAGCTTCTGGTCGACCCTGGAATGGGCTGAAGCTGGGCAGGATGATGAGAGCCAGGGAAAAAAGAATCTGGGAGGAAGCAAGAGGAACAGAAGGGGGTAGGGCAGAGTGAACAGAGGCCAGCTGGGGTTACTGACTGTGGGAAGCAGATCTGGCCAGGTAGTGGGAGGTGTAAGGATAGAAATGTGGGGGAGATGGTGGGGGTGGGGCAGATGGGAGTAGATAGACTAGTGGTACCAGAACACAAGTGCTGGTCTGAGCAGCTTTGTTGGAAGTTTGAGCAATTAGCGTCTGCAGCTGGCGGAGCTGAGCTACCAAGGAGCTGGGAAAGGAGGAATGAAGAGTTAGGATGTTCCAGGTACCGGGGCCGAGAATGGCGCCCCTGTGTGCTGCACCCTCCCTGCCTTCAATGCACACACACAGCGCTTCCACTCACAGGTTGTGCCTCTCCAGCTCCTGGACTTTTTTCTGTAATTCTTGGTTCTGTGCAGAACAGGCTGCCACCCTAGAGCGTGGGGAGGTAGGACAAGGCTCAGCAACCTGAGTCCCTTATCTTGCCAGCTGTGGTGAGGAAGGGGGTCCACAG
The DNA here is from genome assembly GCA_004027715.1 of Plecturocebus donacophilus. Classification (NCBI taxonomy): domain Eukaryota; kingdom Metazoa; phylum Chordata; class Mammalia; order Primates; family Pitheciidae; genus Plecturocebus; species Plecturocebus donacophilus. Next base: position 23,012 of record PVKP010018431.1, on the reverse strand, counting down.
GAAGCCAGAAGTACCGCAGGCATACCTGCTCTCCAGCCCATCGATGTACTCCTTCTTCCGCCGCCGACTGTCCTGAGCCGACTGCTTGTTACGGATTTTCCTCCTGACCTTCTTGAGGACCCTCTCCTCTGCCTGGAGGCCCAGGATGTGTGAATCCTGGGTCTTTCACCTGCCCCCAACTCCCCAACGCTTCTCCTGGGATGTTGGCCCCTCAGAAGTCATGGTGAGGCCCCTGGGTTGGGATACCCTTAGGGGAAGCATGTTACCTTGGTGAGGGGCAGATGAGAGGGCAGAGAAACCCCTTCCTGGCCCAGCAGACGCTTCTCTTCATCTGTCAGGAACAGGGTTTGACAGGGCAGCTGGGGGTAGGAGCAGAAGATGCAATAGGAGTGAGGAGGAGGTCATCCCATTTCCAGGCTACTCCCCCTGCATGCCTTCTGGAGAGTGTTTCCTATTTGCACTGGGAGACAACTCTAACCTAGAGGTGAGGTGAGGGCTAGAGACCTTAATTCAGACAGGCTCTAGATCCAGCCAGAGGGACCTCCTGAAGCTGAGAAGGGAAAGAGGAGGGTCTTGTCATATCCTTCCCCCGGAGACTTAGGACCTTAGCACTCTGAGCAAGCTAGGGAAGGCTTGTTCTGGTCCATGTCTCCCCATACCTGAGGGGTATCTGAAGAGGACCTAAAGAACTCATTACAGTGAAGTTTGCTTAATTTCCTTAGAGCAAGCACAAGACTCACTTTCAGCATTAACTTCCATTTAGCAGTGTGTTATGCAGCTGCCTGTCAACGACAGGGAGCTCCCTGGGAGAGTGGATCATTCTCCCCTAGGGTCTGAGCTCCACTTCTCAGACTAAGGTTCTGTCCCCTCTCATACAAAGCGCTTCCCAAGGGCAGCCATACTTCTCACAGCAAATCACAGGAAAGGATGTAGGGAGAGTAGATGGTGCTGGTGGTTAACCTGAGCCCATTAACTGAGTAACTTGCCTTTCTCACTAGTATTTCTTTTTGAAAGATGTATGTGGCCGGTCACGGTGGCTCACACTTGTAATCCCAGCACTTTGGGTGGCCAAAGCGGGCAGATCACCTGGGGTCAGGAGTTCGAGACCAGCCTGGCCAACATGGTGAAACCCCATCTCTACTAAAAATACAAAAATTAGCTGGCCGTGGTGGTGGGCGCCTGAGATGACCTGAGTCATCTCGGGAGGCTGAGGCAGGAGAATCTCGAATCCGGGAGACAGAGGTTGCAGTGAGCTGAGATCATGCCACTGTACTCCAGCCTGGGCAACAAGAGGGAAACTCCGACTCAAAAAAAAAAAAAAAAAAAAAGCTGTATCCTTCATTTATGACTTGACTTAAAGAGAATTTACTTTGGTTTTTGCCTGCTCGTGGTTTTTGGCTTTTGGCAAAACCATTTCCTATGTGGCATTTCCTGATGCGCCCTTCTTGTTCCTGTGACTGGTGGAACTATTAGAGGAGTGTCTCTTCCAGTTCACCCAATCAAAATTTCTGAGAATGGGACTTTTTTTTTAATCTTAAAAAAAAAAAAAAAAAAAAAAGGCTGGGTGCGGTGGCTGATGCCTGTAATCCCAGCACTTTGGGAGGGCAAGACAGGCAGATCACAAGGTCAGGAGATCGAGACCATCCTGGCTAACACTGTGAAACCTCCTGTCTACTAAAAATACTAAAAATAAGCTGGGCATGGTGGTAGGCACCTGTAGTCCCAGCTACTCAGGAGGCTGAGGCACGACAATCCCTTGAACCCAGGAGTCGGAGGTTGTAGTGAGCCGAGATCATGCCACTGCACTCCAGCCCAGCCAACAGAGCGAGACTCCATCTCAAGAAAAAAAAGTATGGCCAAGGTGGCTCATGCCTATAATTACAGTACTTTGGGAGGTCAAGACCAGAGGACTGCTTGAGGCCAGGAGTTCGAGACCAACCTGGGCAATGTAGTGAGACTGTCTCTACAATAAATAAATAGCAAAGCATTTACAAATACTACGGTGCTTCTGATATACACCCAAACTTAGGAGCATCAGACTTTTAAAGGTTCCTCAGCTCAAGATTCTAAGATGTGCTGGGCACAGTGGCTCACGCCTGTAATCCTGGCACTTTGGGAGGCCAAGACAGGTGGATCACGAGGTCAAGAGATTGAGACCATCCTGGCCAAAATGGTGAAACCCCATCTCTACTAAAAATACAAAAATTAGCTGGGCATGGTGATGCACACCTGTAGTACCAACGACTCGGGAGGCTGAGGCAGGAGAATCGCTTGAACCTGGGAGGCGGAGGTTGCGGTGAGCTGAGATCACACCACTGAACTCCAGCCTGGTGACAGAGCGAGACTCCATTTCAAAAAAAAAAGAAAAAAGATTCTAAGATGCTTGGCTTGGCTTCAACTGCAGATTTGAAGAGAGGGTAGGCCCTGGTCTCTGCCTTTTGGGTACAAGGAGTAATTTTCAGAGGAAAGGGAGGAACAGTGATCTGAGCACAGCCCCCTCTTTACCCCGCCTTGGACCCTGCCCAGCCGGCTTTGAGAAGGCATCTAGTGTGTTACCTCTGCTACACTGTAGCACTAGCCACTGGGTGTCTTCTGGGCAACTGTTCCAGTGGAAACATTGTTGCTATTGCTTTTCTTCCTTCCTGTACCTAGTAACCAGCTGGGATTCCCAGGTGGCCTGTCCTGTTTCTGTATCCTGACCCAAGGCCGAGACAATGGCTCTGTATAAGGATACAACGCACACAATGTCTGCGCTTTTTCCTGCACCTTGTCCCCAGATTCCCTCACCCTACCTTACCTGAGTCGTTGCTACCTTACCCCCAAGGGCTGTCTCTCCCTTGTCCTTTCCCTGCTTCTAAAATTGTTCATGTTGGCCGGGCACAGTGGGTCATGGCTGTAATCCCACCACTTTGGGAGGCTGAGGCAGGCAGGACTGCTTGACCCCAAGAGGTTGAGGATTGCAGTGAGCCATGATTGCACCACTGCACTCCATCTTGGACAACAGAGTAAGACCCTGGCTCAAAAAATAAAAAATTGGAAGGCCAAGGTGGGTGGATCACAAGGTCAGGAGATCGAGACCATCCTGGCCAACATGGTGAAATCCTGTCTCTACTAAAAATACAAAAATTAGCTGGGCACGGTGGTGCGTGCCTGTAATCCCAGCTACTCGGGAGGCTGAGGCAGGAGAATCGCTTGAACCAGGGAGTCAGCAGTGAGCTGAGAATACCCCACTGCACTCCAGCCTAGTGACAGAGCGACTCCGTCTTTTTTTTTTTTTTTTGAGACGGAGTCTCACTCTGTTGCCCAAACTGCAGTGCAGTGGTGAGATCTCAGCTCACTGCAACCTCCACCTCCCAGTTTCAAGCAATTCTCATGCTTCAGCCTCCTGAGTAGCTGGGATCACAGGCACGCACCACCACGCCCAGCTAATTTTTTGTGTGTTTTTAGTAGAGATGGGGTTTCACCATGTTGGCCAGGCTGGTCTTGAACGTCTGACTTTGTGATCCACCCGCCTCAGCCTCCCAATGTGCTGGCGTTACAGGCGTGAGCCACCGCACCCAGTGGGGACTCTGTCTCACGAAAAATAAAAAACACATAAAAATAAAAAATTGTTTAATTGTTCATGTCTCTTGGTCTTCAGGCCCAATGCCACAAAAACTGGGGCAAAGGCAGTTCATCATGTTTCCATTCCCTCATGCCTTTGCCCTGTCTGTATGATTATATATGTGTGTTATCAAGGAGTAATGGTTCTGGCAGACACCAAGACTCACCAGGGTTGTACAAGGCACTGGGGCTACGGTGCCTGCTCTGGGCAGGATGTGGGCATGAGCATCAAAGGGCAGCTCACTGACCATGCAGGCATCAGGCACCATAAATGCTGGGCTCCACTGATCTGGAGTAGACACAGGTAGCTGGGAGAAAGGAGACGTAGGGACACCCTGACAGCAGCAGGGCCTGGGTAGAGGCACAGGTTGCGTAAACCCCCGTAACCCCATGGTTAGGGCCAGTCCCAAAGGGCCATTTTCCCCTCCCACGAAGAACACTGACCTAGCTGGATGGAGATGAGGCCTACATTTGGCCTAGCTTCCTCCTGCATCCTCTCCAGGGCCCCTGCCTCATAGACAACCTCATAGAGGGCAGGAGAACTGGGTGCCCTGGGGGCAGGAGGACTGTCTGGACGGCAGGGGTCCTCAGAGATGCCACTGTCACTGCCAGGAGATGCTTCTGAGCAGTACACCTCATTGGGATCAATGAAAAGCTTCAGGAAGTCTTCAGGCTCACTCTCTCGAAGGCCCTACAGTAGGAAAAGCTTATATATACGTGCAGGGAGGGATTGTGGAAGTCACCTGACGCCAGCCTTATGCTTCATTTTCAGTCCTTTCACTTCTTGGGCATGGAGATGGTTATTATACAACTTACATCTATTGTGGGGGTGGTTTTCAGACCTGCCTCCACGTGGGAGCTGAAGTTATCGCAGAGTTGTGTCTCAACCCCACCCCCACTCCCACTGGTCACACTCACACAGCCATGGTCCCCACTGGACCTCCAGTCTTGCAATCCTTGTTCCTGTAGCCTAGTCACTGGAACCTCTGGAGGAGGGCAGTGGAGTCCCAGCTCCAGGATGGATCCTGTTGAGAAGATATCCTCTGGAGGCTCCAGCCACGTGTCCAGCAGGTCAGGGATTCCGAGATCCATGTTTCTGCAGGAAGGCGTGTAGGACCAAGGGTTGCAGAAAGGGAATGATGGCTGCTCCCTACCCCCTACAGCTTCTGGGTTCCTCTGCTCCCTCTTCCATTATCCAACCCCCTCCCACACTTGCACCGCCCCCTCACCTGTCCCCTGGATATTTCACCTTCAGCCCTGTCCCTGAGGTTCAGACAAACAGACCCTCCAAGCATTACCTGTTCTGAAGAGCCCAGTCCTGTCAAGCCAGCGTAGCCCGCTGACCGCCCATAACACTACACCTTTTCTTTCTTCCAGGATCTCGTATCCTGGACCTGCCCAGCCAAACCCCGCCCCCAGCCTTACACTAGAAAAGTGGGTGCCGCCTTGTGAGGAGCCACGTGAGGGCCGCTGTATCTGGGAGTAGGGGACTAAGGGTCTGAGCGCCCACAAACAGAATTTAAGGAGAAGTAGGTAGCCGCGCCCTTCCTGCCTCAGTTTCCCTTAGGTATAGTAAATCTTCCTGAGGGTTTGGTGTCTCCTAGCGGAAGAATAGAAAAGGCTGTGAGTGGAGCACAGGACGCTTGAATGCCTGTTCTCTAACCCTCGCTTTTGCAAGAGGGAGATCATGGCAGTGCTGTAAACAAAGGCGGAAGGAATTAAGAGACCTGCGGGTTTACTGGGGCATGCCCTCGCCCACCGCGTGGCGCTCTTCCCAAAGCAGAGTCCTGATGGGAAGCTGAAGACAGGTTTCGGAGGGGCAGGACATCGAGCCAATGGCACTACCCACTGAAGGCCACCTCCTCAGTAACTGGGCAGAGACAGGTAGGCTGTCAGGAGAGTCAGGCCAATGGGGCCGCAGATCTTTTTTTTCTTTATTCTTATTTTTGGAGACAGGGTCTCACTGTGTCTCCCAGGCTGGAGTGCGGTGGCGGGATCACGTTTTCATGCCGCCCCCGACCTCCGGGCTCAGGCGATTCTCCCGCCTTAGTACAGGCGCGCGCCACCGCGTCCGGCCCGCGGGACTTATTTGTCAGGCAGGGATTGGGTTCCGCCAGACCAAAGGGAGGGGTAAGCGCCGGAATGTGAGCCGCCGGGAAGCTGGGGGAAAGCGCGGAGAGACCCAGAGCAGCCTGGTTTGTCTTTGCGCGCCACGTGACTCGGAAGTTCGGGTTTCACTCGGGCAGGGAGTCAACAGCCCGCAGGTCCCAGGGGAGCGGCGAGCCTGGCTCGGCAGGCGGCAGGCGCGCGATAGGGGCTTCCCTGGTCCGCAACCTGAGCAGCGTGCAGTGTGCCACTGATGGAGAACCGCAGCTGCGCGCACACGCTCGCTGCACGCTGCTCATTCACCGAGGGACACGGAGCAGGAAAACTGCAACAAGTTAAAAAAGCTTTTGCGTTTGGTTTGTTGTCTCATTGTTTGCATACTGTTACCGGCAACATTATGTCCCACATGTGTATAGTTTACAAAACATTTTCATAAACATTGTTCTCTTACTGAATCCGTAGCAGCTCTAAGGCACACAGGGCGGGTAATATTTTGCAAATTTTACCTATGAGGAGGCAGATCCATGACTAGAAAGTCAGGATCAAGAGGTCAGGATCACTCTGAAACTTCATCTCTACTAAAAATACAAAAAATTAGCCGGGTGTGGTGGCACGTGCCTGTAATCCCAGCTACTCTGGAGGCTGAGGCAGGAGAATCGCTTGAACCCAGGAGGTGTAGGTTGCAGTGAGCCGAGATTGTGCCATTGCACTCCAGCCTGGGTGACAGAGCGACATTCTTCAAAAAAAAAGAAAGAAATATATAGAGACAGAGAGAGAGCAAGCGGGCAAAACTCAGGATTGATGTTTTGTTTTGTTTTGTTTTGTTTTGTTTTTTGCCTTGGTTTAATGTCTGATGGTCCAGGAATTCACTTCAAGTAAAATAATGCAGCTAAACTGATACAGGTATGGTTTTCCAGTAGTATTTCAGAAAAGGGTAGCTGGGTGAGTAAAACTACTTTGGAGTGTGAATCCCAGAACTCAAACTGCTATTAATTATCCTTATGAAGATTTGAAACGGCTCAGGGTAAAAACAGGAACAGGGTCTAATATTTATTGTGCAATTATTACATGTCAGGCATGCTCATATTACTCATATAATTCTTACAGCATCTAGAGCTGACAGAAGTTTAAGTAACTTACTTTCTCAAGGTTACCTTGTAGGTAGCTGAGCCAAGATTTGGATGCCTCAGCCCATATTCTTCACACTATTAACGTACTTTTCGGGCTTTCTCAGACTTCTCGTCTGTCTTTCCTGTTCTTGTCTCTGTATCCTGCTCAAGTAGTGAAGAGACAAAGCAGCCTTCCTGGATTGATGCAGCGCTCCAAGGAAAGCAAAGCTGTTCTTGTTGAGATCGTGCTGAATGGCTTAATCATATATGTATATATTTAAATCGATCTATCTATCTATATATACATATTTGACAACTATAAAGGTAGAGCTTGGGCCAGAATCCAGGTGTCCTGACCCCCAGTCATAATTCCTTGTTAATATTACCAATTACGAATAATTTTTTTTAATTTTTAATTTTTAATTTTTTAAAGACAGGGTTTCACCATGTTGGTCAGGCTGATCTCGAACTCCCGACCTCAGGTGATCCGCCCGCCTTGGCCTCCAAAGTGCTTGGGTTACAGGCGTGAGCCACTACGCCCGGCCGATAATTTTTTTTTTTTTTTTGAGACGGGAGTTTCGCTTTGTCACCCAGGCTGGAGGGCAATGGTGCGATCGATCTCGGCTCACTGCAACTTCCCCCTCCTGGGTTCAAGCGATTCTCCTGCCTCAGCCTCGCGAGTAGCTGGGATTACAGGCGCCCGCCACTACGCCCGGCTAATTTTTGTATATTTAGTAGAGACAGGTTTCACCATGTTGACTAAGCTGGTCTGGAACCCCTGACCTCAGGTGATCCACCCACCTCGGCCTCCCAAAGGGATTACAGGTGTGAGCCACGGCGCCCCGCCCCGCCCCTTAAGAAGTCTTCACATTCCCCCTTGAGGAATTGCTGGCCTCCATTTCTGGAGGCTTGTGAGAAGCATTCTGTCCCTTTTTTTTCTTCTTTTTTAAAATTATTTTTCCTGTACGAAGCAAGATCCCATCTGTCCCTTCTTTAGGCAATGAGACTTTTTTCACCTTTGCACAAAAGAATAGCTGAGCCCCCTTTTAAAATTTTCTTCTTTTGTCCTTACCATCCCTTGAGACTAAAATAGGATTCTCATAGCACTGGGCTGTGGGCCACAAGAATCCAGGTTGAGGAAACGGTGAAGGTCCTGAGCTGAAACAACTACCTTGGGGCATTCAAGGAACAGCAAACAGCAAGCAGGCCCCCAGGGGTGGCGGAAACCGGGCTGGAGATCAGCTGGGAGAGCCGACCAGAAGCCTGCCGGCGCGGTACGCAGGTCGACTGCAGTGCGCTGGGGGCTTTTCCCTGGGCGATGCTTCAGCACCCGGCAGCCGGGTCCCACCACGTCCCCACCCACTTGGAGAAGGCGGAGGCTGCACAGAGGTCAGCTGAGCCTCCTGGAGCCCGGACTTCCATGACTACTTAGTCGACAAGGGATGATTTTCAAGACACACCCTCTCTTTGCTCTCCCCCAACTTCCAATTCTGCCTTGTCTTTTTCTTTGCTGTGGCGAGGGAAAGCAGGCGAAGAAGTTGTTCCCAAGAAGGGAATGCTTTCCCTTGGGTGCCAAGAGGCACTGACGGGGTCTCACAGCCCTCTGAGAAATAGGCAAGACTTTGGCCCAAAGCCAGAAAGATGTCCTCAGATGTGGGCCGGAAGACTTGACCATGCGGGGTCTCCCTCTTTTTCAGATACCCATATCATCAAAACCTTGGTGGACCGGCCCGCTCCGGCCCCCAGACTTTCACAGATGCGCCCCGGGCCCGCAGCCGCGAAGTCCTCTTCCTAATCTCCGCCCTCACTCTGGCTCCCTCTCCTCTCGTCGCCTGCTCCGCCCGCTCCCATTCCCGGTCTCTGATTGCTCCTAACTCACGTCACTCCCGATCTGTCCCCGCCCACCCGGCGCTGCTATTGGCAGCCGGGCGTGGGTACGCGGCGGCTGTGCGGGAGGGGGGAACGATGGGAGGGGGCGGGAGTTCCCGACTCTAGGCCGGAAGCGCGCGGAGACCATGTAGTGAGACCCTCGCGAGGTGAGTGCGGGCTCTCCGGGAGCGGGGTCCAAGTCAGCTGCCCAGGCCTGCCTGGGCCCGGGAGCATGAGTCCCGGCTCACACATTCTTCATCTGCTTCCCGCGACGCTGGCGGCCTCGCACCCCGCCTCCTGGAGCCCGGACTTCCAGGAACCGCCCTCAGTGTCGCCTCAGTCCGTCCCGGGACTACTTAGGGCCCCTCTCCTCTGGCCATCTGCCTCTAGGTCGCAGCCTGGGGCCTGAAAGCGCTTGCTCTCTGCGCTGGGAAAAGGGAACGTAGCACCCAAGCTCATCCTGTCCAGGTGGTGCACGAAGCTACCCGTGACATCTCTCCACAGCCCCAGCCACTTTGGCTTTGCTCACTCCTTTCGAGAGTTGGGAGGCCTGGCCTCTACATTCCTTAGGGGAACCCCAGCTCCAGGTCCTATTTGGAGGCGGCTCCTAGTTTCCTAGTTCTCTGGGGGCACCAGGTGAAAGGGTAATGAGATATCCACACAGCCTTTCCCATGCCTCAGTTTCCCCCTTACGGTCACCCTGAATAAGTCACTTGGGGAAGAAAGTCTGAGAAGAATGTTCCTGGTACAGGAGTGAATGAGTCACTCTGGGTTGGGGGAGGTCAGAAAGTGCCTGGGGCCAGGGAGCTGCACTCTGCTGATCAAGCTTCCCCATTCCTTGCCCCATCTTTCCTTGCATGATTTTTCCCCACCCACTCTGGTCTGTCTTCCTAGGTCTAAGAGTCACTGGAGCTACCAGAAGCACCATGGGGCCCTGGGGAGAGCCCGAACTCCTGGTGTGGCGCCCAGAGGCGGTAGCTTCAGAGCCTCCAGTGCTTGTGGGGCTGGAGGTGAAGTTGGGGGCCCTGGTGCTGCTGCTGGTGCTCACCCTTCTCTGCAGCCTGGTGCCCATCTGTGTGCTGCGCAGGCCAGGAGCTAACCATGAAGCCTCAGGTAAGCCCCTCCTTTTCCCTCACACTGCTATGAACGCTTGGCTTAGGGAAGGCTGGGGCTGGGGGGAGAGACCAAAGGAGGAGGGAAACCCATTGTTTGGGTTGGCGGGGTGGGCCCTGGAGGGGATTCGTTTGCTCATTCTCCTCTGTGCTTCACCCCTGCCCAGCTTCCCGCCAGAAAGCCCTGAGCCTAGTAAGCTGTTTTGCGGGGGGCGTCTTTTTGGCCACCTGTCTCCTGGACCTGCTACCTGACTACCTGGCTGCTATAGATGAGGCTCTGGCAGCCTTGCACGTGACGGTGAGCACTGGCCTGGGCATGTGACATGCAGGAGGGAAATCACACACCTCTAGGACTGTTGGTTTGTGGAGATTGATTCATGTGTCACTCCATGACTATGTGAAAGGCTTTTGGCATGTGGACCTATGAGTTGTGATTTTGGTTACGGGGCATAATTCTTTCTATGTGTTCCCTCCCCTCCTCTCCATTCCTTTTGTGACCCCTATATGCCCTTTGAAAGTAAGAAACTTTTTCTCCGGTGTGTGACTTACTCTCTGGGTTCTCAGTTCTAGCCACCAGGAAGGGCTCCGAGAATCATCTTAACTCTCTCACCACTTTCCTAAAGGGCTGGAGATAAGAGGTCTCTGTAGGCCTGAAAAGGAGAGGAAGTGATTCCCTGGGGCCTGGTGTTGCTGACCTTTTTAGGCTTTGGCCCAAGGAAATGGCTATGAGGAATGATCAAGTCCAAGGCATAGGACTTGGATTATTATAGGACAAACAGACCGTTGGATAGTGGGGCAGGAAAGTCATCCTGGGCTCTTTCCTCTTTTTCCCCTAAAACTGAGGAAGTAACGCTGGATGTAACCCTTTGTATGTCTGTAACCCTTTGTATGTCTGTGACTGAGTGACTTGTGTCTCTGTGTGACTGTGTATAAGCCTGAATGTGATATGTGGCTCTCTGTGTGAGTATTTGGAGAGATGGGCCAATGTGTGACGTTTTCATGTATGTCTACATCAGTCACTCTCAACTAGGAGTGTATCTTTGCCCCTCAGGAAACATTTGGTAATGTCTGGGGATATTTTTAGTTGTCGCAGCGGGGTGGGGGATGGAGGGAACGTTGTGCCTGCTATTGATGTCTGGTAGGTAGAGATCAGAAATCCTGTTAAACAACCTACGGTGCACAAGACAGCTCCCATGACAAAGAATGATCTGGCCCAATATGTGTGTTTTTTGGGGGGGGCTTTTGAGACAGTCTCACTCTGTCTCCCAGGCTGGAGTACAGTGGCACAATCTCGACTCACTGCAACCTCTGCCTCCTGGGTTCAAGCAATTCTCCTGCCTCAGCCTCCTGAGTACCTGGGATTACAGCTGTCCACCACCACGCCTGGCTAATTTTTGTATTTTTAGTAGAGACAGGGTTTTACCATGTTGGCCAGGCTGGTCTCCAACTCCTTACCTCAATAATCTGCCCACTTGGGCCTCCCAGAATGCTGGGGTTATAGGCATGAGCCACTGCACCTGGCCCTAAAATGTTAATAGTTCTAAAGCTGAGAAACTTTGGTCTACATATAACACTGTGAGTGACACTAAAATCTGTGTGTGTGTGTGTGTGTGTGTGTGTGTGTATCATTCTGTGTCATTGTTAGCAAGTCACTGTATCTTTGTGTAACCGAGAGTAGCCCTGTGTCTGTATGGGAACCTAAGTCTGTGTAACTGGGCTTCCATCAGATTTTGCATCTCACTCTTCCTTCTCTGAACTTTTTGCTGCCCCTTCTGCCCACAGCTCCAGTTCCCGCTGCAAGAGTTCATCCTGGCCATGGGCTTCTTCCTGGTCCTGGTGATGGAGCAGATCACATTGGCTTACAAGGAGCAGTCAGGGCCGCCACCCCTGGAGGAAACAAGGGCTCTGCTGGGAACAGTGAACGGTGGGCCGCAGCATTGGCATGATGGGCCAGGGGTTCCACAGGCGAGTGGAGCCCCAGCAACCCCCTCAGCCTTGCGTGCCTGTGTACTGGTCTTCTCCCTGGCCCTCCACTCTGTGTTCGAGGGGCTGGCAGTAGGGCTGCAGCGAGACCGGGTTCGGGCCATGGAGCTGTGCCTGGCTTTGCTGCTCCACAAGGGGATCCTGGCTGTCAGTCTGTCCCTCCGGCTGCTGCAGAGCCACCTTAGGGCACAGGTGGTGGCTGGCTGTGGGATCCTCTTCTCATGTATGACACCTCTAGGCATTGGGCTGGGTGCAGCTCTGGCAGAGTCGGCAGGACCTCTGCACCAGCTGGCCCAGTCTGTGCTAGAGGGCATGGCGGCTGGCACCTTTCTCTATATCACCTTTCTGGAAATCCTGCCCCAGGAGCTGGCCAGTTCTGAGCAAAGGATCCTCAAGGTCATTCTGCTCCTAGCAGGCTTTGCCCTGCTCACTGGCCTGCTCTTCATCCAAATCTAGGGGGCTTCAAGAGAGGGGCAGGGGAGATTGATGATCTGTGCCCCTGTTCTCCCTTCCCTCCCCCAGTGTGTGGGGAATAGGAAGGAATGGGGAAGGGAAGTACTGAGGACGAAAAAGTTCTCTGGGAGCTAAAGACAGAGCCTTTGGGGCTATCTGACTAATGAGAGGGAGGTGGGCAGACAAGAGGCTGGCCCCAGTCCCAAGGAACAAGAGATGGTCAAGTCAGTAGAGACACGATCAGGGGACATTAGGACTGGGGAAGACACTTGACTGCTAGAATCAGAGGTTGGACACTATACATAAAGACAGGCTGACATGGGAGGCTGGAGGTGGGCACCAGCTGCAGTGGGACAGGGTTATGGAGAGGTCATAAACCTAGAGTCAGTGTCCTGTAGGTCCTAGCCCATTTCAGCACCCTGCCACTTGGAGTGGAACCCTCCTACTTTTCTTAGCTCCTACCCTCATATCTATCTCCCTCTTCCTGTCTCCCAGGGGACTAGTGCCAAATGGTCTCTCCCTGCCAATTTTGGTATCTTCTCTGACCTCTCCAGTCCTGCTTACTCCTCTATTTTTAAAGTGCCAAACATCCCCTCCCTCTTTCTCAAAGCACAGTAATGTGGCACTGAGCCCTACCCAGCACCTCAGTAAAGGGGGCCTACTTATTCTTTATTTTGGTCCCAGATTCTGGGGTGGGGCAGAAATATTTACTACGATGGGGTAGGGGGAAGTTTGGAAAGCTACAGCCACCTACTGCTGCTGTACCCTAGGAATGTGGGACATGGACATGGTGCCCCATGCCCCGATGATAAACACTGAGCTGCCAAAACATTTTTTAAAATATACTCGAGGAGCCCAAGGGGAAGGGCAATGCCTACCCCCCAGGGTTATTTTTTGGGAGGGAGGGCTGTGCATAGGGCCGTATTCTTTATAATCTATTTTATTAACTGACCTGTTTTGGGACCTGTTACCCAAATAAAAGATGTTTCTAGACATCTGTACAGTATCTGACTCATTTTTTTTTGGGAAAGGGGTGGGCATGTGGCCAGCCTGAGAGGGTCTGAGTCCCAGATGTTTCCAGCTGTTTTAAGATTTTTGTTCTAATTTTCACTCAGGTTCTGATAGTGCCCTTCCCTGAAAGATGACCAAATGTTTCCTCCTTTATGTCTTGGTACTTCTCTCCCGTTCTCCACCCCTCCCCTCCCCTCCCCTCCTCTTCTCTCTTACTTTCCTCTTTCCTTAATCCCTTTCCCCTTTGCGTTCGTAGGCTCAGGACTAATTTAGAACTACTCTTCCCAGCTTGCCTCTAGCAGGGAGTAGCCGAGAGGGTGGAGCGAAGTTCCCAGTTCCCGGAGACAGGAGGGCTGCTGGGAAGTGAAGTCCGTTTCCTCCCGGCGCCGTGTGACTGGGGACGTGAAGGAGTCTCGTAAACAAACTACGATTCCCGGCGGGCCCCGCGCGCAACAGGTCAGGGCTAGGCTGAGGCCGGGTTCGCCGTGCTAGCTGAGGCGGCGGTGGCTACGGCTAGAAGAGCCGGGCCGGAGCCGCGGCAGAGGCCGCGGCTGGTACTGGGAGGGTGGCAGGGAGGGACGGGGGAGGAAGATGGCGACGTCAGGGGCGAACGGGCCTGGCTCTGCCACATCCTCGGCTTCCAATCCGCGCAAATTTAGTGAGAAGATCGCGCTGCAGAAGCAGCGTCAGGCCGAGGAGACGGCGGCCTTCGAGGAGGTGATGATGGACATCGGCTCCACCCGGGTGAGGGGCCGCGCCGGGGAGCCGAACAGAGATGAGCAGTTACGGAGCAGAGACCGGAGAGGCGGGGCGGGGGCGGGCGCCGCAGCCGAGTAGGCGGAACGGGGCAGGGGCCGCGGGCGAAGACCGAGGGGCCAGAAGACGGATTTTGCCCGGGGAGACCGAAACGCCGGAGAGGTTGGGAGTGTAGAGACGTCTGGGGGCCGAGTACGTGAGGCAGGAGTGGGCGGAGAGGGGGGATGGTCGCTTGAAGTCCGGCGGAGGTAGGAGGTGAGTGGTCCTTGTGCATCCCTGACCGAGTCCCATCGAGGACGCCACTGAAGCATGCCTGCTCTTGGGGTATGGCCTGGGAGGAGGACTGCTTGTCTCTAATCTGGCTCCTCTGAGTTTGTGATCTCCTCCAAACTGGTCCCTCTGCCCTATTGTGCTGCTTTTCGCGCTTTAGTGCCCCCGGGAAAGGACCCTTTGAGTGGTTTGAACGAGAGGTGCTGTGTATAGTGGGGCAGGAAGTCCCCTTCAGCGTTCCGTCCTTTTGCTTCCTTTTTCAAATACTTCCTGTGGTTTCCTGACGTGAATGAAGGTGAGGTCCATTGCTTGGTGTTTTGCCTGGCCTCCTTGGAGGAGAGGTAGGGTTTTGAATCCTTTGTAAAACTGGTAACCGTTCGACCATAAGTTGTGTGGCACTCTATGGTTTGCTGAGCTTTCTAGGGAGGTGGCTGTTTTCTGGGTCAGTGTGTAGGGTGCCTTGGAGGATCTTCTATTTGTAGAGAATATTCATTCCTCGGAAGTTCTTGAAAGAACTTTCAGGCCTCTGCCAATCTGCCTCTGAAGCCCCCCGGCCTTGATTTCTTGTTTCCCACAGCTGGATGTCAGAGGGAGCAAAGGGTGACAGTCTGCCTATGTGGTATGCGGTCTTAATTTAGGGACACATTCTTCTAAAAAAACAGTAGGTGAGGATGTTGCAGTGATTCCTCACGGCTGAGAGCTAGAAGGAATTTAAGGGTTGATGGTGGAACATTATTACATCTCCAGCCTTTTTCTGCTGGTCTGACTGTGTTGCATCTATGACTGTGACTCTGGTTGTATTTTTGTGTGTATCTACCTTGACTGTTAGTCTTTTGTTGTTGTTCTTTCCCCTTTGAGTCTCTTGGGACCCTGTGCCCTAGTTTGTGGGAGTCAGAAGTTGGATGGAGAGGCACATCTGAGGGGTGTCTGTGCACGCATGTGCACACTTACATGCATGCGTGTGCATAACCCACTGTAACCACAGTGAGGATTAATATTTAACTGTAGACTGCTCCCCTTTAGGAGCTTTTCATCATGTTGGGGACAGAGACAGGAAGATGGGAGGGAGGCTGATCTTGATAGCATGAGGCCCTGCCCTGGGGACTGTGATTCTAGCAGAGGCATGGTGGGATCTTAGGGCTCGTATGTGCAAAGAAAGGCTGTGTGAAACTCAGAGCTGGGGCTTCTCTTTACAGTGCCTTGATCTCTTAAAGGGCCCCTTCTACCCACCTTGCTCCTGCTGGTTAATTTCTCATCTACACAGAAAAGTCTAGTGGGCATACATGGCCAGGGGACCCAAAAGTCTAGAGCTAGGGACAAGAGATCTGGGACTCAGCCTGTTATCTGGCCAGGTGGGAGGGCTCATTTGAGATAGATATGGCCATTGAGGGCTATACCACTGAGAGACAGGGGTTGCCACATATGTTATTAGTGGTCTTAAAGTGGCCCAGAGGTCAGCGCAGTACCTACTAAACTCACGAGGCTAACCTCCTGGGACAGAAAGTCAGTTCTGATGTTGATTTCTGTACAAGAGTGTGACCCTGAAAGCTCTTAGAACTTCCCCCTCCTCAGCTGCCCTCCCCATGGCCTTGCCCTGGGCCTGTTGATTTGACTGGTGGCAGGGCCTGAGCCTTGGAAATAGATGCTCGCCGCTCACAGAGATAGGACATCTGTACACAGACTAAACTCGTGCCAGGCTGTCTTACGTCTATGCCAGACATATCTCCCCAAAGTGAGGGTGAGACCAGGAAGATAGCTCTGGCCCATGCTGGAGTGGGCTGCTGCTCCCTCTCCCACCCTCCTTCTCCAGGCTTCCCTGCAAATTCAGGAGCCTTAGGATTCAATGGAAGAATGCCCCTTGGTTTTGGTGCTGTTTTCCAGCTAGGAGAGCTGTCGTTCCTTGGATTTTCTAGTTTGGGAGGTGCAGGCTTTCTGTGGCCTTCCTAAGGCTGGGCAAGTGGCAGAGCCCAGAAGCCTGTGCTCTCCAGAGTGGGAAGGAGTGAGTCTGGCAGTAATGGCTCTGTGACATCCACCTATGGCCTTCCTCTTAATCTCTAAATTAGTCCTGGACGCATCTGGAAAGAAAGCAGAGGTTCCTAATAGGTACTCCCCCTTGTGAGTAGCCCGGGGGCTCCTGGCAGCCCCCTCAGGGACTCTGCTTAGACTGGTGCCAAATGAGACAGGCCCTGAGCAGCAGATTATCTGGCTCTGCCTGGCAGGGTGATACCAAGCAGTAGTGATATCATTGATGAGGGCAGTTTGCACATAGGCTATGGTGGGTTAGTTGCACCAAATCTCAGGGGACTTTTCAAACTCCAACACTGGCCTTTTTTCTGGCAGATTATTTCCTTTTTTTCCTGAGACGGAGTTTCGCTCTTGTTGCCCAGGCTGGATTGCAATGGAGTGATCTTGGCTCGCCGCAACCTCTGCCTCCCAGGTTCAAGCAATTCTCCTGCCTCGGCCTCCCGAGTAACTGGGATTACAGGCATGCACCACCACGCCTGGCTAATTTTGTATTTTTAGTAGAGACAGGGTTTCTCCATGTTGGTCAGGCTAGTCTCAAACTTCTGATCTCAGGTCATCCACCTGTCTGGCAGATTATTTCATTATTTTTATTTACTTTTTTTTTTTGAAGATAAGATCTCACTCTGTCACGCAGGCCGGACCACAGCGACATAAACATGGCTCACTGCAGCCTCTACCTCCTGGGCTCCGGTGATCTTCTTGTAGCAATGGATTCTTACCATGTTGCCCAGTCTGGTCTCCAACACCTGGGCTCAAGTGATCCTCCCACCTCTGCCTCCTAAAGTGCTGGGATTACAGATGTGAGCTTCTGTGCCTGGCCCAAATATTTTAAAAGCAGTGGCAGCAGTGGCATATCCTGGTGACAGAGATGGGAAGGATGGCTGAAGGAAATAGTGTCCAGGACCTTCCTTACATTCCCGCTTGTTCCCCATGTCTCAGTTACAGGCCCAAAAACTGCGACTGGCATACACAAGGAGCTCTCATTATGGGGGATCTCTGCCCAATGTTAACCAGATTGACTCTGGCCTGGCCGAGTTCCAGGTAAGTAGAGACCAGCCAGGGAGGAGTAGAGGTTCCTAGACTGCTTCTTCTGCTGACTTCTAACTTTTTTGGCAGAGCCCCCTCCACTCACCTTTGGATTCATCTCGGAGCACTCGGCACCATGGGCTGGTGGAACGGGTGCAGCGAGATCCCCGAAGAATGGTGTCCCCACTTCGCCGATATCCCCGCCACATATCCTTTACAGGGGGTTTGGGGGTATCTGAAAGGTAGTGGGATGGAATTCCTCACGGACTCATGTTGTGCAGTCCATCTTTCTCCTGGAGCGCTTCTTTTTTGTTTTGTTTGTTTTTTTGTTTTAACCTGGCTTCTTTTCCTCTGTCAACTGATCTTCTTTTTTTTGAGATAGAGTCTCACTCTATCACCAGGCGCCAGGCTGGAGTGCGATGGCGCGATCTTGGCTCACTGCAACCTCCGCCTCCTGGGTTCAGGCAATTCTCCTGCCTCAGCCTCCCGAGTAGCTGGAACTACAGGCATGCACCACCATGCCCAGCTAATTTTTTGTATTTTTCAGTAGAGATGGGGTTTCACCATGTTGGCCTGGATGGTCTCGATCTCTTGACTTCATGATCTGCCCGCCTCGGCTTCCCAAAGTGCTGGGATTACAGGCATGAGCCACTGCGGCCGGCCTCCTGGAGCTTTTCTTTACCCAGCTTCCCTGAAAAGCGACCAGAGCCCCTGTATCAGCACCTGCACCTGTGATAAGGAGTTTTTGCTGCTGAGGCTGTGCCCCCTCTCTCCAGCTGGCTCTGGCTGTCCTCACATCAGCTTGCTCTTTGCTGCCAGAGGCAAGGCCTCCTTGTCTCCTGCTAAAGGAGATTGAGTCCCTTCTTCTCACATTTCTGAGATTTCAGTCTCAGAGACCTGCATACCTGTCTCCTCCAAGTCCTGCCCAGACATTCTCCTGTATTTTTTCAGTCCCATTAGATCTGATTCCCTTTTTCTCTTCCATTCTTTGTTGTTCTTCCTATCGTTGTCCCTTATAGAAGAGGAGAAAGTGTTTCTTGAAACACCTTAATCTGCTGCCACCATTGTTCTCTCATCTAGCCTCTCTACTTTTTTCCTTAACTGGTGCTGTTCACATTGACAGCTCTCCCTACAGTCCCGCCTACTTATCTCCTCCCCCAGAGTCTAGCTGGCGAAGGTAAGTGTCCAGGGCGGGCAGAAGCTCCTGCCTACTCTCTGACGTGTTTCTGGAGGGAGCTGCCCCTTCTGGGTTGGGGCTAAGGTTTCAACAGTACCTCTTCCTATAACGGCAGAGCTGAGAGAGGAGGAGACAGGTGGAGTAGGTGGGTCAGAGTCCAGCCTTGGCCATATTGACATGAGTGGTCAAGCCTCCCAGTCCAGCCAGAGCAGAACCAATGGGAACCGTAGCCAGGCTGGGGTGTGTGTGTAAGGGGGAGGGGAGAATGGCAGAGGGGCAGGTGAAAATAGCAACCTTCTGTCAAGGATGGGTGCAAGAGGTAGCGTCCTGGCACTTTTAGATTTCTGAAACCCTCCCCTTGTCTATCTTACCCTCAGTGCTCACACCTAGAAGAGCTGCTGGGCTCCAACATTCCCATTTAGCTTGTCCTGGCAGAGAGAAGTTGAGAAGTTTCCAGATCTCTTAGATTGACTGGGGGAGGGGTTAGTCATAGACATGGGAAGAACCAAAAAGAAAAGGGGATGATCTGGGTGCCCAGCCATCTTCACTCCCACCTTGGCTGCCCCACATTTTCCAACCGCTATGCCCACCTTCTTGTCCCTTGCCAGCCTTGTTCCTCATGACTTTGTTTTTCCACCCCAGGACGATGCCCTGGGGCAATTTCCCTGCAGAGAAGGGGCAGTTGTTTCGACTACCATCTGCACTTAACAGGTGATGGCCTTTGCCTTCTTTAGGCCACATCTCCTCTTATCTGTAGTTCCTGGGGCCCTACTCCCTCACCCCCACCCTGTTCCAGCCCAGCTAGTGTTTTCCCTTGCTGGGCAGGGCTTAGGGAATAGGAAGACGGTCACTGGTGCCAGCTCACTGCTCCCCACACAGGACCAGCTCTGACTCTGCCCTTCACACAAGTGTGATGAACCCCAGTCCCCAGGATACCTACCCAGGCTCCACACCTCCCAGCGTCCTGCCCAGCCGCCGTGGGGGTAAGTGGCTCTGTGCCAGGGTTGGGAGCCACCATGAAGCTACTTAAAGCAGGTAGGCATGTGAGCACTGCAGCCTGCGCCACTGTCTCCCTTGCAGGTATTCTGGATGGCAAAATGGACCCCAAAGGTATGTGTTCCTCACTGCTGTGGGTACTGAATGCCAAAGAATTTCTGGGCTGGTGCTGGGATTGTGTGCGGATTCAGGGAGCAGGTCTCCTTCCCACCTGCTTCTGCTTCCTGTCCTGCCTTCCTGGCTCTGTCTCCAACTGTCCCATCACCAGTCTTTCTCTTTCAAGTACCTGCTATTGAGGAGAATTTGCTAGATGACAAGCATTTGCTGAAGCCATGGGATGCTAAGAAGGTAGGCGGAGGCCACTCGGTGTCACCCACTCATCTCTCTGCTTTCCCTTGCCATGGGGCAGGCCTTCCAGGGTTTTCCACTGAGCACTGTCCTCATTTTCCACATTCTCCCTTCTCTCCTCAGCTATCCTCATCCTCCTCCCGACCTCGGTCCTGTGAAGTCCCTGGAATTAAGTAAGTACTCCCTGAGGTTGGCTGAGAGGTCGGGGAAGGAAGTACAGGGAGATGGAGGAGACTGATCTCTGCTCCTCCCTGACCACTGTCCCCCTTCCTATTTACATCTTTCTTTTTCTCTCCTTCCCCTAGCATCTTTCCATCTCCTGACCAGCCTGCCAATGTGCCTGTCCTCCCACCTGCCATGAACACGGGGGGCTCTCTACCTGATCTCACCAACCTGCACTTTCCCCCACCACTGCCCACCCCCCTGGACCCTGAAGAGACAGCCTACCCTAGCCTGAGTGGGGGCAGCAGTACCTCCAATTTGACCCACACCATGACTCACCTGGGCATCAGCGGGGGCATGGGCCTGGGCCCAAGCTATGATGCACCAGGTGAGTGGCTGTCCTGGCCATGTGCCCACTGGGTGCTGCCTGGCTGGAGGGATGAAGGGGAGGGAGGCTTGAGCACCTCAGAACCTGCGGTGACTGCCCACACCGGCCTGTCATCTCTGCACCCCAGGATTCCCTCACGGCAGTTCTCAGCCAGTGATAACTGGTAGGTGTGGTGTTTCCTGAAAAGAAGAGGAAGGGCAGCCCCCAGATGGGTAGTGCCGTCGCAGATAGAGTAGGGAGAACATTGTGTTGCCACTTTCATAGTCTGGTCACTGCCACACATTTTGGGCGGAAAGGGGCCCAGTTCCCATCAGTAATGCTGGCGTCTCTGGTTTTTTGTCTGTGCTGCAGGACTTCATTCGCCTCTCAGCCACCCATCCCTGCAGTCCTCCCTAAGCAATCCCAACCTCCAGGCTTCCCTGAGCAGTCCTCAGCCCCAGCTTCAGGGCTCCCACAGCCACCCTTCTCTGCCTGCCTCCTCCTTGGCCCGCCATGCACTGCCCACCACCTCCTTGGGCCACCCCTCATTCAGTGCCCCGGCTCTCTCCTCCTCCACTTCCTCCTCTTCCACCTCATCCCCTGTTCTGGGTGCTCCCCCTTACCCTGCTTCTACCCCTGGGGCCTCCCCCCGCCACCGCCGGGTGCCCCTCAGCCCCCTGAGTTTGCCCGCGGGCCCAGCCGACGCCAGAAGGTCCCAACAGCAGCTGCCCAAACAGTTTTCGCCAACAATGTCACCCACCTTGTCTTCCATCACTCAGGTATGCGTGGCTGCTTTCCCTGCACGTCTGTCTTCCTTCCCTTTTCTCTTTTCCTGCCATGTTGTTTCCCTCCCACCCTCCTTTCCTCAAATACCTACTCTACACCCATCCCCTTCTATTTCTCTGTTCTCCGCCTGCCCCATCTTTTACCCATCTCGTCTCCTCTTGCTTCACAGTGCAAACCCAAACCCTGTGGTTAAGCTTTTTTGTTTTAAATCCTGGCTCCACCTCTTACTAGCAGTCACTTGGACAAGTTATTTAATTTCTGTAAGCCTCAGTATCTTCATTTCTAAAACAAAGATGGTTTGTAAGGATCAAATGAAATAACATACATAAAATACTTAGCACCACACCTAGCCCATGTATATGCTTGACAAATAGTATCTTACCCTTTCCTTTTATTTACCTCCTCTGTTCCTATCCTTTTCATGTCTTTTTTTTTTTGGAGACAGAGTCTTGCTCTGTCGCCCAGGCTAAAGTGCAGTGGCACAATCTCAGCACACCGCAACCTCCACCTCCCAGGTTCAAGCGATTCTCCTGCCTCAGCCTCCTGAGTAGCTGGGATTACAGATGCATGCCACCATGCTGGGCTAAATTTGATTTTTGTTTTGTTTTGTTTTTATAGAGATGGGGTTTCACCACCATGTTGGCCAGGATGGTCTCCATCTCCTGACCTCGTGATCCGCCCGCTTTGGCCTCCCAAAGTACTGAGATTACAGGCGTGAGCCACTGTGCCTGGCCCTAAATTTGTATTTTATTAGAGACAGGGTTTCACCACGTTGGCCAGGCTGGTTTTGAACTCCTGACCTCGTGATCTGCCCGCCTCAACCTCCCAAAGTGCTGGAATTACAGGCGTGAACCATCGCACCCAGCATTCCCTTCACTTTATGGTGAGGAAAGTGAGACCAAGAGGGAAAGTGACTTTTCCAAGTTTACACACTGAGTTAGGAAGAGTTGAGACTAGAACTCAAACCCCTTAGTTTGAGCTTTTTCCTCAGTGATGAAATTCTCAGCCCTTGTTTCCCTTCCTGTCCTTTTCTTCTTGTTTGCTGTCTCTCCTCCTCTTTTCTTTCATCCAAATGTTCTTTTCTCTCTCCTTTGCCCGACTTTTTCCTCCTCCATTGCTGTTCCTGGAATGTGTGTTCTGTGTTCCATCTTTACTCAGTTCCCCTCTTTTGTAGGAAAGACAGGCCAGGCTAGCAAGGGCTCTGTTCTCAGAGTGTGGAGTGAGCTTGAATTCCCTCCCTGTCTTTCTCCTTTTCCTTCCTTCTTCTCCCACTCCCTGTGGCCTCTTCAAGGCTATAGAACAGCAGTTCTCAACCTCAGTCACTTGATTACTTACAATAAATAGTGCCATTCCAAGGGTTAAGAATGGTTTGCTTGTAAGGCTGGGTGGAGTGGCTCATGCCTGTAATCCTAGCACTTTGGGAAGCCAAGGCTTGAGGATTGCTAGTTTGAACCTAGCCTGGGCAGTCTGGTGAGACCCAATATCTACAACAAATTAAAAAATTAGCCAGGCACAATGGTGCATGCTGTAGTCCTGTCTATTGGAGTGGCTAAGATGGGAGGATCTCTTGAGCCAGCAAGGTTGAGGCTATAGTTCCAACTATGACTCTATGACTGCACCACTGCACTCCAGCCTGGGCAACAGAGCGAGGCCTTGTCTCAAAAAAAAGTAGATTTATTTATTTTTTGATTAGGCGTCTCACTCGGTCACCCAGGCTGGAGTGCTGTGGCATGATCTCAGCTCACTGCAACCTCCACGTCCCAGGTTCAAGTGATCCACCTGCCTCAGCTTCCCGAAGTGCTGGGATTACAGGTGTGAGCCACTGTGCCTGGCCTGGAGTAGATTTAAAATTA
>PVKP010018430.1:0-44293 GCA_004027715.1 Plecturocebus donacophilus | reverse complement strand
CTAAAAAAAAAAAAAAAAAAAAAAGAGTTAATCTGGAGATCTGGGCATCAATTTGAAAGAATGAAGATGAAATGGGACATAGGTATGTAACAGTCCCTGAAGTAAAAGCCAATGAAATTACTCCGCATGCCTCCATAAAGTGTATGGTAATGAAGGGTGGCTAGCAATTCTAGTCATTTTTTTAAATTTAGTTAGCCTTTGAAGTAGATGAGAAGTACCACTTTGCAAAGGAACAAACAAGTTCTCTGGATTATACAGGGCTCATAAACATTAAATACACCTCCAGTATTAAAGCTCTCTGTAGGCCTGCTGGTGCTAAATTTTTCCCATCACAAGTCTGAGTCTAAGTTATGGGGAATTGGAATTAAACAGGCTGTTCCAGAATCTGGGTTTGCCAGATCTGATTCTTAGTCTATGAAGTTCTTGCCTCTGGCTAAGTGGTGGCTGTTCTGACATCCTTCCCAGTGACTCATCCATCACGTACCCTGGGCACCAAGGAGGAGCATGGTCTGTGTGCTCACCGCCTAAACTATAGCGATAAATGGGTAGCGTTTGCTTTGATGTTCCAATGTTGTGCATTTACGAGGTTATTTACCATTGCAAGCAATGGACTTAAAAGGTAGACCTTTTGAAATAGTTTTAAAACATTCCACAATTTTTGACATTGTAAGAGAATGTCAGTGCAGATAACTGGCTGATATGAAGGTATTTGTTTTGAATCCTAAGGGAAATTCTTTTTACTTACTTTTCAGTTCTCAAATTAGCGAATAATCATCTCATAAGAGCGGCCATGGGAAATTGCTTCACACTGTGAATTTAGGTAGGATTCTGCAGGCTGAAAATACCTTTGTCAACTGTAGTGCAAATGAATGGGGTATAAAACAACCAATCAGCATGACGTACCTGGGCGAAGGAAGACTTGAAGAGGATCCCGTCTTAAGTGACACATCAGTAATACTCCACAATGTCAAAACCACAGGCATCATAAAAGTTACACCCAGCAAGAGCAGTCTAGGTGAACACCCACACAGCTCCATGACCGAAATAGCAAGGGAATGGCAGAAGGGCCTGAGGATTAAGAAGACCATCCAAGGCTAGAGTAACGTCATCTATTTCTGGACCCAACTTACATTCCTAATTTACTTTGGGAATCGTTTACAGGGATGGACAATGCATTCTCTTATGTGCAACTGGTCTCAAGGGACAATTAATTAGTAAACCAAATAATGTCTTTGAAATTATTTGTCTGGTTCAAGAAAACCAGAGGTACCACGACCTCTCAGTTGTAAAGGCAAACCAAATTTAAAGATAGAAAGTCCAAATGCAAAAGAAGACTTACCTGATGGGTGGTTCCAGGAGCCCTTTCTCCATCCTCAGTATAACAAGCATCATAGGTGAGAGGAGCTGCCCTGGGAAGCCCCGCAGGAGAAATGGGTTTGCCAGGGGAAATGACTGGGTGACTATACTTGAGCATCCTTTTGACCCTTGGAGGACTTTTCCTGTGTAGGAGAAAAGAGATGAACAAGAAAACCCATTGAATTCCAATGCATCCATTCAAAGAACACTTACTGTCTCTCCCAAGGCCCTGACAGTCTGGAGGGAGCTGGGGAGGTGGAAATAAAGAAGAAATGCCCTCCATCCTTGAACAGTTTCTCAGTCTCGGGTGACAGTCAGCACAATGGCCAAAAGCCCCATGGTTATTTCTATCTCTTTTTCTCATTTCTAATAAATGAACAGATTTATGGCTGGCATTAAACATTAATGATGTAACTTTAGGTGCAGATAATTAGATCTTTCCATTATATTAACTTGACTATTTTGCAGACATGTCTCTGCAATTCTGCTTCATTGAATGTAGAAGTTTTACAAATTAATGATATCTTTTCATTTCATTTTAGTCACTTTGGCGTTCATTGCATAGTATCACAGGTCTTTATCTTATTTAATGTGCTTTTGTGAGAGAATAATTAACTATAAGATTAAGAGAGAGAAAAAGTGTCATCAATGCTTTCCCACAAAAAACTGCAAAGCATCACTAATTTGTGTACATCTGTGGCTCCTCAAAGTGCTCCAATCATTACTTCAAATGAAAGAGGAAAAGCTCTTGACTGTTTCAAAGGTAGAATTTTTTTTTCTTTCCAGTAATTCTGTCTGTTTACATTGTCAACAGCTGAAAACCTTTTATGAGATCATTGCTCCTGTGAGCAGCAGCCTGAAATTACCAACAGCAAAGGCCATTTCTCTTCCATGTCACCAAGCAGTGGGACACACAGGCGCATTCTCACCATTTGGCACAGAAAGAGGGGATTTAGTCACTCAGATTCTTTTCAGCACCTCTGGATGTGTTCTGAGTGCCTCTGACTCAACCCAGGACAAAGATCGTCCCAGGTTTCTACAAATGAGCATGGCCAGTTACGTTCCAAATAGCTAAAAACAAAAATAAAACATGCAAGAGAAGGTGGCATCATTCAAAGAGTTTAATGCTTTTTGCAGATTTAAATATCATGAGCAAATGAATTTTAATCCCAAAGAGGCTAATATTATATTAACATATACTTCAGACTACTAGGATCAAAGAAATATGATATGCCTTTTTAAAATCCTGAATGTAAGTCCAACACAAAAGGCATGAAATCCTTAACAGAGAAATCAAGTTTTTTCAGAAATGGACAAAATCGAACATAACCTAGAAGCTACTCCCCACCCCCAGAGTCCTTTACACAAAGATTAAAAGAAAGATGCTATAAAAATGTTTTTGACATTTCTCATTTTTAAATATAAACACATTGATGTATTTTTAATACTCTAAAACAGATTAAAGAGAGAGTAATATTTTTAAAGGGTGGAATACTTTCTGCTAAAGTAAACAACACAAAAGAGCTGTCCAGGAAGTCAAAAGTTATTATCCATGAGAAGCAACATGTTTTTTTCATTACAGAAACAAGCAGGTCCAAATCCATCAGACATGTGATGTCCAAAGTCTGAGCAAGCGCTCATGGCTCCACAAAGCTGCACATGGCACTCTCCATCCGAGGCTGTCCCCACTGCAGGACAGCCAACAGCTGACTGCTCTGGAAGCCAACAAACGATGTTCACCACAGGCTTCAGGTGAAAAGAACAATTTTCTTCTGGCCTGTATTCCTACACTGTCCCTAAGCACACATGTGTCTGTGCACACACACACAGAGCCACACACAGAGACATACACAGACGCATGAAAGACAACAGAGACATACACACAGGCACAAACAAAGACAAACACAGAGACACACACAGACATGGACACCCACACAGAGAAACACAGAAACACAGACACACACAGATATACACAGACACACACACACACACTCCTTCCCGACACCTCCATGATGCATAATAACTAGGTGTTGTTCCACTTTGGGCCTCAGTTTTCTTGCCTGGGAAGTGGGGATGAAGGGTTCCACCTGGCTGGGGCAGTGGCTGTGGCTGGAAATGCTGTGCACTTCTGGACCACAGTCTGGCCGAGCAAGGTTCATTTCTTTCATCCCAGTGTTTCCTGGTCCAGCGCTCCATGACTGCACCATGCTGAAGCAGCAAGGACACATGTCATCATGAAACAGATCCGTCCTCACACAGAAATGAAGGCCACCACAAGAAAAACAGCATGGCAGGGGTAGCCAGGCTTACAGGAGGAAATGTCTCAGCACTTTGGGTTTAGCCCAAGGAGAGAACGCTACTCTTTCAGGTAAAACTTATTTGACACTGTCCTAACCAAGTGAAACTTTTCTACGAAGCCAGTACCTGCTATGCTCTGGACACGTCCGGGGAGAAGAACCATGCATGTGTAGCACATATCGTGGCCTTTCATGATGTAAGTCCACCACGTGCTATTCATTTCTCCATTTCTGTAGCAGGCCAAGATCTAAGTTGGTATGGACTTAGCATTTAGGGCTTAACACTGACTTTATGAGTTGCATCCTTCATAAATAGCCTGTCCTGTGAAGTCTCAAAGTGATTATACAGGACAGAATGTGTACACTAAACACACATGCATATATGCACACACACAAACACACAGCACATGCAGTCAGCACTGCGGAGATTTGAAATTGATAAGAGAACATGTGACATCATGTCTCATTGTTCAGAGAGTTCATCAGTCCTTTCCCACCACTAACTGCAGTCCAGAAAGTCCCATTACAAAATGTCATCATTTTCTTCATGCTAAGCACTACGCTGAGCTCTGTACGAAGTTGGGCACAGCAGGCGGGCATAAGAAGCTGAAACGCACAGAGAACCAATGGATTGGCCACCTGGGCTTGGGTGGTCAGTGCCTGTCGCCTCCCTGTTGCCAGCAGAGCTCAGTCAGGAAGTTAGATGTTGTCATTAGGCACTAAATAAAATACAGCCCAGAATTAATCATTTATTTCAGGTATCTGATAATCCACAAGTATACCAAAGGGACTGCACTGTTGATCAAAATTCTGTAGTCGAAACCTTGATTAAGCATTTCCATTTCAGAGAGTGAAGCAGCGGGCTTACCCAGCTTCAGCTGAAGGGGGCTCATTGCGCGGGCCACCTGACACAGCTTGGAAAAACCGCACCTCAACATCAGCAGTGAATTCATCCTTCCAAGTCCTCCTCTTTCCTCAGAATCAAGCCATCTGTGAGCTGGCTGGGGTGGTTTTCTGTGGAAAGCCACACTGTCCTGCCAGCCTCATCTTTCATTCTCTCCTCCTAGTGATCTGCTACTGATTGTAGCTCCTCTCCTCACTCCTGGACCTCAACATGTTTTCACACATGATTTTGTCCATGCCTAAAGATCCTTTTCCCACATTCTACCAGTCCAAAACAATCTGCATGGTGGCACGTACCTGTAATCCCAGCTGCTTGGGAGGCTGAGGTGGGAGGATGGCCTGTGCTAGGAGGTCAAGGCTGCAGTGACCTGTGATTGCATCATTGCACTTTAGCCTGGAGGACAGAGAGAGAACTCTGCCTCTAAAAACAAAGATATCCTTCTTCAATTACCATCTCAAATGCCACTTTGTCTAAACTGTACCATCTTGCTTCCCTTCCAACAGGACCAAGCAGGGGAATACCTCAGGCACAAGTCACCTGATGTGGGAAGCTGAAAGGTGGGAGTCCAGACAGCTCTTGCTCACAGGCATAATACAGAACTCAGTGGCCCAAAACAGAGGGAGAGTCAAGCCCCATCCAAACCACAGAGCATGGGGCTCACAGAGGGCACATGCCCAGAGCTTCCAGTTTGCTGTAGACTGAACCTGTGTGCCCCCAAACATGCATATGCTGACAACCTAATCCCCAGTGTGATGGCATTTGGTGGTGGGGCCCTTGGGAGGTAATTGGGGTTAGGTTAGGTCGTGAGGGTGGAGCCTCCCTGATGGGACTGGTGTCCTTATGAAAAGAGGAAGAGACATGAGAAACCTCTCCCTGCACGTAGGCACCAGGGAAAGGTCATCTGAGGACATCACCTGAAAGAGCACTGTCAGCAGCACGCGGGCTCTGCGACCTCAGACCTGCAGCCTCCAGAACCACGAGAAATAAATGTTCAAACCACCGGGTCTATGGTAATTTGTCACGGCAGCCTGAGCTAGACACATTTCCTTCTCTGTCCCCGTTGCAATGAGATGAGTGACGTGCTACCGATGTCTTTAGGTGCTGATTACCAAATATATTCAATGAATAAAGCTTCTAACTGATAATTATGCTATAGACATAAGGGTGATAAAACACAGTCCTTCCTCTAGGAGAACTAAGTCTAGTGGAGGCATGAAGCATAAACAGGTAATTATGCTACAGCAAACCCCTGCTACTGCAGGTGAGTAAAGAAAGAGCTTAGAGACTCAGAGAAAATCGAATGGGGAACAGGTACAACACTCCTTGAGCCAGATGTCTTAAGTATGAGTAGAATGGTGCTGGATAGATGTTCGCAGAAATGGCATTGCACACGGTGAAAGACAGGGAGAGAGGAGAGAGTGAGGTGCTCTCCAGGAGAAAAGAAAGATGACTGTGCTGAGCTTGAGGGCCGTTGCAGGCACCGGGGGAGCCGGTTACCAGGGGCCTCGAACATAATGCCGAGGGGATGTGAAGGGTAGCTTCAAGATGCGAAGGAGTCTTACACCGAAAGTCAGACGACTCATTCTGCATGTGGAAGAATCGCTGAGAATAACAAGAGGCAGATCCAAAAGACACAGGGTTTCCAGCTCAGGCTACTGAGAACTTGGTAGCATCACTGAGCAAAATCTGGAGTTGAGTGAGCAGAGGCTGGTAAGCGGATGATGAGGGACCCGTGTTGATATGGGTGGCCGTGTCTGGTGGGGGGATCACGCGGGACAAGTGCTTAGGACAGAGGTGAACGCGAAGCCTCAGACTTGGTGGTCATTGGAAAATAGAGAGTGGTCAAAAGTGCAATAGCACCCCCACCCCCACCACAAAACTCAGGTGTGGAGAGAGAGCAAGAGCACTGATGTTTAGGCCAGAAGAATAGGGACTGCCAACGTTCAAGGAGAAACCAAAGACGCCAGAAAGCAAAAAACACCACCACTCTCACCCTTAAAGTCATAAGACAGCTAACTCCAGCCTTACAAATGTTTGTGATTGTTCAAAAACAGTTAAACTTTATTAAGTGCCTACTGTGTACAAAGTGGTGTCTGCAGTGTGATGGCAGGGATGTGAAGATTATCATTATCCTGAGAAATGCTCTCAGACACCAAGGAGCCTCCCGAGCAGACAGACACACCTATGTACACAAACATTCAAGAGCGTGAGCTCACTGAGGACCCTGAGATGAGGAGGGAGGGGTGGGCCCTGTGTGTGACAACACTGTAATGGTTGTGAACTGGGCCTGGAACATGAATGAGTGTTTCCGTGTGGAGTGGGGCGTTACGAAGCAGCAGGGTGGATGATGAGGAGATGCAAGGACAGGGAGAGGGAGTATGAAAGTCTCTGGACAGAGTGGCCAGTGGTACCCTGTGTTTGTTTTCTGTTGCTGTGGAGAATCACCGGGTACTGGGTAATTTATAAAGAAAAGAGGTTTATTTGGCTCATGGTTCTGCAGACCGTACAAGAAGCACAGCACCAGCGTCTATTTCTGGTGAGGCCTCAAGGAGCTTCCAGTCATAACAGAAGGCGAGAGGGGAGCAGGTGTGCCACATGGTAAGAGAGGAAGAGAGGGGGAATACGCCAGGCGCTTTTTAATAACCACTCTCTGAGAGGACTCATCAAGTGAGAACTCATTTATTACTGTGAGGAGGACACCAAGCCATCCGTGAGGGACCCACCCCCATGATCCAAACGCCTCCCACCAGGACCCACCTCCAACACTGGAGGTCGCATTTCAACAAAAGATTCAGAGGGAGAAACATCCAAACCACATCATGCCCATACACAGTCCTTCACCCAGTGTTATTCCACGGGTCCTGTGAGACCTCACCACGTAAACAAAGGAATTGTTAGGAGGCCTGAATTATCCTCTTCCAGCTTCTTCCACCGACGCCGCACTGATGTCCCTTGGACTGTCAACTGCTGTGAAGGAAGGAGGCCCAGGGGACACGACCATTTAATAGTATCTGTCTAGTGCTCTGGTAGATTCTGCCAGTACTGGTAATATTTCTCACTCTCATTTCCCACCATTTTCTGTTTATATATTTACAGAATATATTTATAGTCCACCCAAAATTTAGGTTTAAAACTTATGAACTACCTTAAAGTTACTTATTTTCAAAACTTATTTTCTTAGCAAAGAAGAAGTGCCTTCCTGTAAGAGAAATGCATAAACTAAGACCCATCATTACCCATTCAAGAGTTGTAAGCTACAGTCAGCCTGCTGGCATGCGGCACCTACGCCTCACACATACGTGCTCAGCAAGGGCCTCTGCGTGCTACAGCGGACCAGGTCAAGACCAGGATGTCCTATTTTAGGAACTATAAGAATTCCACATTCTCATATGTATACATATATATATACACAATCTGTGTTAATTAGCTGCCATTCTAGCCCATGCTGTGTTGTGTTTCTTTTTCTCTCTATATATATGTGTGTCTATGTGAGAGTCAGGGAGAAGGACACTGTTATAGAGAATAGACTCTCCTATTCAAAGATGTTTTTAATCTTTGAATATCTGATTGACAGAGTTAAAATCATCCTTGTTTGTCCAGATATCTAGAATGCCCTTTATTATCTACTAAGTAGTAAAAATCTACTGGATGCATTCCGAAGGTGTCTTTGGGAATTCAAAAGACATTTTGGAATCTTGCAGCTTTTCAAAGGTATCGTCATAAACAACCATCGCTGTCATATTAGCAAAAAGCAAAGACTCAGGATACTAAGATTGAAGGTCAATAGAATGGCAGTGATAAGGATTTCTGCAGATTTTAAAATCACATTCATCCTAAGAGCTCAAAATTCTTTCAAAACCATAATTTATCTCTACACTTAATGATGAGGGTGGAGACAATGTCTTCTCACTTTGTCCATGGAGAAATGGAAGCCTAGATACATTCAGAAATACCCCATCATGGAACTCAGATTAGGCCACAAGCCTGCTGCTTCCCGTGATAGCATCTCAGCCAGAAAATTGCTATCTTCAATAGAAAATGGTGGTAAAAATCAGGGGAATTTATGTCTCACTTAGCTGGAGCAGAGATAAACCAACTGAGTTAAGGATTTGACATGACACACTGGGACATCTAAAGGGCAAAGCAGTTTAACTTTTGGATAAAAAACACTTCACTTTCAAATATTTGTAATTTTTTATTTTATTTATTTATTTATTTATTTATTTATTTATTGAGATGGAGTCTTGCTTCATCGCCAGGCTGGAGTGCAGTGGCACAATCTCGGCTCACTGCAACCTCCGCCTCCTGGGTTCAAGAGATTCTTCCGCCTCAGCCTCCCAAGTAGCTGAGACCACAGGCACGTGCCACCATGCCCGGCTAATTTTTTTTCGTATTTTTACTAGGGACGGGGTTTCACCATGTTGGCCAGGATGGTCTCAATCTCTTGACCTCGTGATCTGCGCACCTTGGCCTCCCAAAGAGCTGGGATTACAGGCGTGAGCCACCGCGTCTGGCCTGTTATTTATTTTTTTAAAGGCCCATTTGGGAAAATGTAGGAATTAGAACAAATGAGAATCTTCCAGATGTTGAATGGGGTAGGAAGTCTAAGGGCAGCCATAGCATCAAGCTTCCCCGGAAACTAAATGAGAGTATAGAGAAGGCTGCAGGTAGGAAGGGCCTGCTGTTGAAGCTCTGCCAGCTCTTGGGACTCCCCACAGGGAAGGGCTTGCTAAGGAAAGAAGCTGGTGACAATTTGATTGGGGAGACAAGAACATGGCAGGAATTATTTTAAATCATTTGCACAGCAAGGACACTATATTTACTTAGAATCAGTGTTTATTTGGGGTGGTTTGAAGGTAAAATAGATGGAGATCATGGGGAGGAAGCACTAAAACACCCAACCCCTCCATCCAACCCATGGCCAGTATTATATGATAGAGTCTTTGCCCTAATATTTGAGTGGGGGACAAAATCTGTGTGTTTAAGAATTAGGCAAAGTTTGCATTTATGCTGAATGTCAGAGACAGCCTGGGAACAGAAATCAGTAAAAAAGCAGTTGATAGAGGAGAGAGAGAATTCTCATGAATATGTAGATTTCGAAATGAAAACATTGACAATGGATTAGTACCCAGGCTTGCTGTGGACGAGAAGGCTCTCCACGGCCTGTGGCTTTTACTCTAGTTGTAAAGCTCCGTCGGCTTTCTGTTCAAAACCCCATCACCACACACAGTGGTTTGGCCAGAGGCCCAGCCAACAGACAGGTGTGCAAAGCTATCTCCACCCACAGCATGACTCCCTTCCTGACACTAGAGGACACAGATGAGGCAGTTGCTCACGGTCAATGAAAATTTTAGAAAATCTGAGAATGTGACCCTTTGGAGGACCAGTCACTGCCTTTAATTCATTTTAAATGAACTATTCCACTTTCTTTGCTAAGTTATTGGTACAGTGGTTTATTGACTGATATACTCTAGAATTATCCTTTCTGAACGTTTCCTTTTTTTTTTTTTTTTTGGGAAGAGTCTTGCTCTGTCACCCAGGTTGGAGTGCAGTGTTGTGATCAGGACTCATTGCAACCTCTGTCTCCCAGACTCGAGTGATTCTTATGCCTCAGCGTCCTGAGTAGGCAGGATTACAGGCATGTGCCAACACTCCCAGCTAATTTTTGTATTTTTAGTACAGACAGTGTTTCACCGTGTTAGCCAGGCTGGTCTCAGACTCCTGGCCTCAGGTGACCCGCCAGCCTCAACCCCCCAAAGTGCTGAGATTACAGGCATGAACCACTGCGCCCAGCTGAAAGTGTTCTAATAAAAGGGAATTTGATTTAAATGCATATGTTGCAATGTACATTGTCTGCTGCTATCCAACTCCAACTGAAATAGGAAAGGGATGGGCCCCGGCAGTGGGGAGAGTATTACCTGACTCAGAATTAGATGCAGGGGCAAGAATGGGATTCCCCTCTGTCCCATTGTTCCCTAAATATAACAATTATGCAAATTATTTTTGTGCAGGATTAAGAACGTGCTGTGTTTTTGGTGGGCCTGGAAAGGGAGCCTTCCTAAAAATGATAATGATAGAAATACTGCATGCAATTAAATCATTTCAAGCGATTTGAATGTAACATGATGTTACTGCATTCTCTTTGTAGTCTACAAGTACTGTCTTACAGAAAGTATTATGTTTGTATCCTTCTCAAGATCTCTGGCTGGGGCTTCTTATTTGAGAACAAAGGGAAGGCTGAACCTCTCATTAGAAACAAAGTTATAATTCAATGCTCCTGCATTTCCTCCAATGCATTTGGTGGTAGGGACATATCAGGTGCAGACTGTCATCCTGGGGATTCGATAAAACCATCGTTTTGGCCAAACAGAACAAAACAAAAATTTGGCCTTAGGAGCTCATGAGTCGTCTCTGTGATCCTCCCAGCTGTGCTTTGCACTAGGGGTAATAAATCATGCGTAAATAATAATCACCAAAATTAAATGTGTGGATGTTGGGTAATTCTTTGTCATTGTTCCTCACTAATAACAGTAATTTGGTTAAGTAAATTGTATTGATATCAAATGTTCCTCGTATGCAGCTTTCAATTAGCAGGTCACACATTCCATCTTCAAATGACACATCTCACTGGCTTCTTCTTCCCTGATCTTATTTTAGAGAGTTGCTCTTCCTGTAGTTTCCCAATGCCTTTTTCTCTCTTTTCTGTTTTGTTTTGCTTTGCTTTGCTCTGCTTTGCTTTATTCTTCTGATTTCACTTCCCTTTTATGGCCCACACTGTGCTGAGCTGAGCCACCACAAATGACCCTGATGCACAATCAGAATGGGTTGGTTGGCACTGCCAGGGAGAGAAAGCTGTGTGCTTCCCTCATTGCCATGCCAGGGGCCTCCATGCTCTCACTTTCACTGTCTCCGGGGCCTTGCAAGCTGCAGCCAGGCAGTGATCTGAACTCTCACTCACAGTTACGGGGTCCCACAAGCAGACATAGAGACTGGGTGTAGAATGCAGGACTGTCTCCATTGAACATTTGTGGTTCTAGAGGTCCCCACAGTGTAGAGTCCCACTTATCTTTGCACAGCTGCTCACACCAGTTACCTTTTTCCACCAAATATGGAAAGTCCACTCAAAACAGAGCCAGCGTGACTCATCCAAGACTCTGGTCATGTGGAAACTGTCTCCCGTTCAATCCCCAGTTCACACAGTGGCATCATCTTCCTTTATCCTTCTAGAAAAACAAGATGATAGAACTGGAGGTGAGCAAATGCCACTGCTATAGCCACTTGCCCCAAGCCACACAGCAGGTCACTGGTGGAAGATAAACCAGAACTGAGGTCAGCAGATTCCCAGCACAGAGTTTGGCCTCTGATGCTGAAATGACTTGTCACTACACCTTTATAGCAGAACAACGCACAGAAACCAGTTCTAGACTAAATCTCCCATAGGACAGAAGACAGAAGCAGAAGCTGATGTCAAAGTAGCTGATAAATCAGCCACATTGTTCAGAAGACAAGCCTGGTAAAACAGAGAACCCTGGTGCCCAGCCTGGCTGTCTCTGGGCTGCCTCTGACCCCAGCACACTCTGGGCCTCTGGATATGACTCAAGGCCATCTTCCTGGGCTGCGGATCAGGACTGCAGGTTAGTAGTAAAGTGGGACACATGTAATTTTAAATTTGTGAGGAACCACATTTTCAAAAGAAAAAAGAAACAGATAAAATGGATGTTTGTAATATAGTTTATCTAATTCCAAATATTATCATTTCAAGGTATAAGCAATATACGACATTGATGAGATATTCTACATTCTTTTTTGAAGCTGATCTTTGATCTCCAGTGTGTATCTGTCATTTTATAGCCCATCCTGATTTGGACGAGCTGCATTCTAGTGTGCATGGGGCTAGCGGCTGCCCCGTTGGCCAGATTAGACCCAGCCTCAGCTCCACCTTCAGCAGGCTTGGCAGCCTCCCCAAGGCAGGCTTTGTGGTGAGGACCACAGCAGATGTACAAACTTCTGGCCAAGGAGCAGTCCCTGGCCACACTGCTGCCTCTAGCATGATTCCTGGCTCTCCGTGCCCCACCCTTAACACCAGCTTCACATCCCTCCATTGCACCACAAACACTAAAAAGAATAATGTCAAACTCGTTAGCATAGAACCTGTCTCACAGCGGTTCCCAAGGTCTCTTCCACCTCTCAGACTACATAATGATGATGGAGATTCTGCAACTATTAATGTCTTATAGAATGCAGGGATACCTTCTAACCTGCACCTATTCTGTGTGGAATTGCTCACGAAATAAACCATGGCCCTTCCCTAGTGATGGGGCGAAATTGCGAGGGCTAAAGGCAGGAAGCCAGGCAAATCAATAGCAGAGGTACAGCCAGTGAATACCATCAAAGGCATCTCCCTGCAGATGGGAGCAACTTTCTGCAGACCTGGTGAGATGCGCAGATAGAAAAGACATCCTGAATAGCATCATTCGTTTTTAATATTTTGTATGTGGTTATAATAGAAAAATGCTTTTCATTCTCAAAGTACATAATGGGATCCCACAGGCTGGCACATCACAGATGCAACCTGTTAGTGTTGCTACGTAACTATTAAACTAATCCCGTATTAATTTAGTGAAACTACCACCCACATAGTCAATATTATATTTCCTGCTTCAAGAAGGAAGCCAAGTGACTTGAAATGAGCCAGATATAGTTATTTCAGACAAGCTCTCTGAACACAAAACCTATAATTCATTATGTCGACAGGAAGGGTACACAGCACTCGCCACTCCACGGTAGCCAGATGGTGCACAGTGGATCACCGCCGGGGTGTCTCTTCCGCAAAGGGGCAACCCCAGTCAGGGTCCGTGAATGACATCTCTGGACGCTAAGTCCACGAGAAAGGTGTGCAGTGGCACTCAGTCTCTGTGCCTCCAAATAGCTGTGGCTGTGCGCTAGCATTGTGTGGAAAGGAAAGGCCTGGGGAGGGGTTCGTGCAAGAGAGAGAGGAACGCGTCCCCGTGGCAGTTATTCTACCAGAGCTTTAAGGCGTCGTGGCCGCAGCGGCGGGCTCCCACCGCTGGGCAGTGACTCGCAGCATTCTTAGCTCATCCATTTTGTCCTTAGCTGGCGGTGGTTGAGGATAGAATTTGATCGCCAGCATGTTTTGTGTTCTTTGATTTGAGTTCCTTCCATTGTCACCCACTGCAGCCTCGTCAGAACAAAGGGCAGGAGGCTGCTGCCAGCCATGCAGGGACTCGGTCCTCCAACAGATCTGTCCCTCCAACTCATCTGGGCAGAATGGCAGGTCTGGGGTGTCAGGTCTTTAAAAATGCCCATGTCCTATCGTGGTCACACTGATGAAGCCAGAGTGGGACCATCGCTCAGTTTCTTGTCCACAAAACCCATTTCCTGTCTCAGGTCCGGCACTTCCGGCATTTGTTCTGTTCACTTCCCCCCAGATCAACACAAGAACTCCGAAGTGATGCAGCCCGGTGTGGCCCTGGTTAGGTGTGCCATCCCGAGCGGGCTCCACCGCCACTTCACAGCAGTGTGTCTGTGAGGATGAAGGGAGCCCATAAGCATTGCAACACTCCACACGCGCCCAGAAGCTGCCAGCGCCTGTAACCTATGCCTACCCCGTTCTTATTACCATTACTACCACCATCACCACAACTACTGAAACAGGAAAGGTTCCCTTGTCCCCCGCTTAGGGCGTGCGATGGGGTGTGGCCCGCTTCTTCAGCACCCACTGCTCAAACCTCTAGGGGAGCACACAGACAGTCAGGCTGTGGGGGTCCCACCCCAAGGCAGTGTCTGAGGGTGAATGTTTATAGCTGAGGCCCCAGTGGGCGGCTGTTGCAGGGTGCTCTTCTAGTTTTGTCGTCTATAGGTGGCTTGTGTCAACCAGCTCAATTAGACCCTTTACCTTGTGGCAAGGACAGAGGGCTTTCTGTATCCCTGCCTTGGTGTACGGGAAGAATGGGATCACGCCTGGACTTGGAGAATCAGTGCAAGATTTTATTGAGTACATATAGCTCTCAGCAGATGGAGGAAGCCAGAGGGGATGGAGTAGAAAGATGTTCCCCTGGAGTCAGTGGCTCGGCGGCCCGAGCTCACCGCTGACTGCCCCAGCCAAACTCCACATCGTTGTTCTGCCAGTTGGTGGCCTGCCAGCGTGCCATTCCATCCAGCCGCCCGTGTGTTTCTCTGGTTGATGGGGTCCTCTCCACATCCAGCCGCCTGTGTGTCTGCCTGCTAGGGTCTCTGGCGTTTCCATAGGCACAGGATACGGGCATGGCAGGCCAGGATGGTCTTGGGAAACGCACCATTTGGACAGGAAATGCCTGTCTCACCTCGGTCCATGGGGGTGGAGCCCTAGCCACGAACGATGCCCTCCTCTATCCACCACTTTTCCCTTCTGTACCATTTGAAGGGACCACGCTCTTCCCTTCCCAGCACCTCCCTTTCATATCATTACCAGGAGACGGGATGCAAAAAGAAGCACAAGTCAGAATAACCCTGGAGAAGGTCCTATCCGGATCAGAGAAGACATGTGAGACCACAGTGAGCATCCAGTGTGGAGGTGCCCAGAACGGGGCCAGCCCGGAAGCACAGAGACATCACTCTGCCTCCTCCCGGAGTGGAGGAGCACAGAGACATCACTCTGCCGTTCTTTCAACTACTAACAACAAGAAAATGCACGAATATTTTCAACAGAAAATTCAAGAAACAGACGATCATAAAAGACACCGTGTAGTCAAAAGAGCTTTGGACCACCAGGGAGGAGCTGGGGGTTGCTCAGGCTTTGGGACCAACTGGTCAGGTGAATGCAGGTGTCTCAGATCACACGGGAGGTGGGAGAATGGTGGTCCAAGCTGCCTGCTCCCCAATAGCAAATGGTCCTGTTGATCAGAAATCCCTGTGGCCTCACAGCACACGTTGGACTCTCTCCTGACGTGTCTTGGTGTCCAGGCTCGAGACACAGCACAGATCATATCCTCCCAGTCGCCAGCCCCTCGTGTGTGCTGGTGAGCACAGGAGTGTGCTTGAGGCTCAGCCGAGCACTGGAACTGGCTGTCGGGCAGATGAGAGGAGTGTTAAGCCTCTGATACCCTCTGGCATTCTCTCCAAGAGCAGTGCAAGAAGGGCTGGTCTGCTGCAGTGGGCTGGCACCGCAGAGGGAGAACCCAATTCACATGAAACAGGAGAACACTGCAACCCAAAGGTACATTTTCCCTTGTGTCCTTTTTTCCTTTCAAAAGCACTTATTTAGGGAATGATGCTTAACTATCGAGCAGTGAATACGAAAGCCAAGATAATGTGGGTCCTCCCAGCGCTAGAAACACAGCCTCTGGATGCTCGGGCTTATGGAACTGCCTTAATGACATGCCTTTTTTTTTCCTCATTAACTATTTCAAAGTTAGTGACTTTGTGGGATCCTGGGGGAAGCTGTAAAAGGTAGATCAAACGAAACAGCCTCTGCCCATCCTGGCCCCTGCACCCTCCGAGCTCCCTGCCCGTCCATCACCACAGAAGGCTGTTTCGGCCCTTTTGATCTCTCACTACCTGCTTGTGAAAAGCAATGGGGTCAGCAACAAAAGGGCAGGAGGAAGGAGGTCTGAAGCCATCCAAGGCTGGGTATGAAGACAGCAAACGAGGCAGAAGTGAGCAAACGGAGGATCCCTCCTGCCCAGGGCTGAATTCCCCATTCCCTCCAGCTCACTGTGGGGCCTTCGCACAAGTTTCTGCTCCAGAAGGCTCCACATCGAGCTGACCCCTACTGGACAGCTCCCAGTAGGGATGGGTACTGTCCCTCACTTCTCAGGGCTCCTGCAGCCTAGCTCAGACCTGCGGTGGTGCTCCCTGAAGGGGTGAATGGGCAGAGGACACGCCAGTCAGGGGGCCCTGGGGAAGACACCATGGGAAACGCAACTTCATTTTTCTTTTTGAAAAATGAAAATGCTGCATAAGATGACTTCTAAGGTCCCACCAAGTCTGCTGAGGTTTTACTAACAGTGCATGCGCATTACAGAAAACATGAAGGACACTGAGAAGAGAGGCCGACTGCTCACCTCCCTATCAACCAGTGCTATTAGTGTGGGTTGAGACATTTACTTCCAGAATCTCAAAACTGCACTGAGCTTTGAAACTTCATCCAAAAGGAAATCAGAATATCTAAGAGACAGTGACACTCCCACGTATATTACTGCAGCACTATCCATGACAGTCAAGATTTGGAAGTAATCCAAGCGTCCGTCAACAGATGACTGAATAGGGAAAATGTGGTACATACACACCACGAGCACTACCCACCCATAGAAAAGAATGACATCCTGTCACATGCAACATGGATGGAACAGGAAGACATTATGTGACGTGAAATGAGACTGGTACAGAAAGACAAGCTTTGCATGTTCTCACTTATTTGTGGGTGATAAAAATTAAAACAAGTGAATTCATAAGGACACAGCCAATGATGGCTACCAGAGGCTGAGAAGGGGAGTGGGGAAATGGGGATGGCCAATGGCACAAAAATACAGTTAGATACAGGGAATAAGACTTAGTATTTGATAGCATGACAGGGGGACCATAGGCAGTAATAATTTATTGTCCAGTCTAGAATAACTGAGGGAGTCCAGGTGGAATGTTATAACACAAATAAATGATGAACGCTTGAGGTGATGGATACCCTACTTACCCTCTGCATGCCTGCATCAAAATATTTTATGCACTCCACAAATATACACCTACTATGTACCCACAAAAATCAAAAATTTTAAAAAGGTCAGGCACGGTGGTTCATGTTTTTAATCCCAACACTTTGAGAGTCCAAGCCAGGTGGATAACCTAAGGTTAGGAGTTTGAGACCAGCCTGGCCAACATGGTGAAACCCCGTCTCTACTAAAAATAAAAATAAAAAATATTAGCTGGGCATGATAGCGGGCACCTGTAATCCCAGCTACTTGGGAGGCTGAGGCAGGAGAATCACTTGAACCTGGGAGGTGGAGGCTGCAGTGAGCTGAGATCGTGCCACTGCACTGCAGCCTGGGCGACAAGAGTGAGACTCTGTCTCAAAAGTCAATAAATAAATAAATAAATAAATAAATAATTTTTAATAAATCTTCATCTAAATGAACATTTAGGTAACCCTTATGTAACTAAGCAAACTATGTATGGGTTTGAGGAGGGTGCAGGTGGGAGACTCTTCCGTAAGAACTTATGGAATAACAATTCTGTAATATCCCATGGGTAAAACCACACTAAGATATTCAGCAGTGCATTTTTAGTGCTCCGGGACTTTGCTTCCCTCCACTTATGAGGCCCTCCCTAACAAGCCCCACCACTGCCATCTCAAAGGCCTCGCCTCCACCTCCCTAGACCCCCACCTTCCCCCACCTCCACCTCCCCAGACCCCACCTCCCTCACCCTCACCTTCCCAACACATATACACACCACAAGCCAGGGTCCCAAGGCTCTCATCATTTCTGTGGATCCAAGTTTTATTCCCAGGAAGTGACAACAAAAATCAGTTCATACGAAGTCGTTCCTGGTAGGCAAGACCTGAGCAAATCACTGTCCCACAGGGCACTACCATGGAAACAATGGGACATGTCTCCTCTACAGAGCTGAGGATGCCGGAGCCTGAGGTCTGGGCACTGTGGCTCACTGTATTCAGGACACGAGGAGAAAGCGAAGGCGAAAGGAACTGCCCAGCACTTTAAATCACACCCATGAGGCGACCTCAAGCCACATCCTTCTCTAACTGAACTTTCTCCTTTTTTCTTCCTGGCTGCAAAATCATAGCAATCAGCGCGGGGTAGGGAGGGAGGGGAGGGTGGGGAGGGATAACATGGGGAGAAATGCCAGATATAGTAAAATAAATAAATAAATAATTTTTTTAAAAAATGCAATAGGCAAAAACAGTTTGGGAGTACACACACCGATATTGGATGTGCATACCTGTAAAAAAAAAAAAAAAAAAGAAGTTGTGTGCTTTCCCTTGTTAAAACTGAACAAAAATGTATGTATCTATTATGTATCAAAAAAAAATAAAACTTTTTGTAAAATTGAACTTAGCTATGTCCTTGAAGGAAAATGTCTTCCTGATTTATCCAAGGAGAAACAGAAACCCGTTGCTACCAGCTTTCCTCCCAGCCAGGCTTGCACCCTCCCTCTTTAGGGTCCCACGGGGCTCTGGTCCACCAGCCATGGGAGCCATCCCACTTTGACTTCAGCTATGGGAATGCATGCCTTCTCCCAGGAGGTGCAAGCTGCTTTCTGATGGTATCGGTCATGGTAGACTCACAGCCCTTAGCACGTGTGTGGTTGATAGTAGATGGTTAGCAATTTTGGTGAACTGATGAATTAATTACAAAATTTGGAAAGCAGATGTGATGAATTTTGTATGTGCTTAAGTCTACTTTGGACATTTTGGAGAAATCTCCTTGTCTTTAAAATCTTTCTCCTTTCTGAAAAGTAATATTTGGATCAAATTAATAATCAAATTTTGTTTGAAACTCATACATATTAGGCATGTTACCTATCTCAAAATTCCTATTGCACTTAAAACACTTCCTGTATTTCCCTTTCCTGAAGGTATCTGGTCTAAGAGATGGCAACCTGCATAAATCCAGCCCTCTAGCAACAAGGTGGAAATTGCATTTAGAAAAACAATCTTGTTCTGCTTAAAAATAGCCATTTCTAGGGACTGAGTAATGTGGACATGGGTATATTTCTGGACTGTCTCCATTTCAAGGCTTCTGTGGGTTTCTGAGAAGAAGCCCGTGTTCTAATCTGTCTAAATTACCTTATGCTGGTGTGAGAATGGTCAAGTCAAAAGAGCTGCTGAAAACAATAACAGCAGCAATTTCTTCCAGAAAACTCAAAGAAAGTTTATGGATACCACTCCATAGGCATCAGCATATTTGTAAGAAAGGAGCCATTGTAGGCAAAACTGAATAAAATAAGATGTCAAGCCTTGCGCATCCCATGTACCTATTATCTAATCATTCGTTTAATTCTTCCTATTCAGCCTATAAGTGTTTCTAAGCACTTATTTCACTGGTGATCAATAGTAATTAATAAATTTCACTCATGAATCAACAGTTGACAACCAATTATGTGTCCGATGATATCCTGGGCACTAGGCTTACCAGGGTGAGCAAAAGAGCCATGTACCTGCTTACAAAGGAAACATAAATAAAGCATAAGAGAGGAGCCTAATGTACATTTGGTAATGAGCAAAGGCATCTTTTAAGGAATGCCATTTGAGTTGAGAATGGAAGGCTAAGTATGAATTATCCAGGTAAAGAATAGGAGGAGTCTTCCAGCTTGAGGGAAAAGTATGTGGAAAGGTTGCAAGGCAGGTGAAGTCCTTCTTACATCACATCCCTCTCACCCATTCACCTGCCTCCCTTTTCCACTTTTAAGGACTTTTGTGGTTACATGGAACCACCCAGATAATTCAGGATAATATCCCTATCTTAAGGTCAGCTGATTAGGAATCTAAATTCCAATGTCAACCTTAATTCCCCTTTGCCAAGTAAACCAACATATTCAGACTCCAGGAATTAGGACATGGACATCTCCAAGGAGTTCATTATTCTGCCTCCCACAGTCCATCTTCCTCTGTTTCCCAGTGACACATGTCTGTTCCAATGTAAAATATATCTATCTCACTTAGAGTTCCCCAAAAGACTCAACCAATTACAGCATCAAATCAAAATCCAAAGTCTTACTCAAATCTCACCTGTTCAAAAGTCCTAAATCTCATGATCCAAATAAGGTATGGACGAGGCATTGTGTATAATCCATCTGAGGCACAATTATTCTCCATCTGTGAACCTGTAAAATTTAATAAACCGGTTACCTTCCTCCAAGGTATGATAATGAGAAAGGTATAGGAGAAGAGTCATATACATTCTGGTTCAAGAAAGGAGGAAAAGGAAGGTAAAAGAGGATTCACTGATTTAGTTGTTGGTAAATTCTACAAAATAATTAAAGAGTAAATCATGTAAAGAATGCACAAACTCTTTCAGAAAACTGGAGAGGAGGGAACATGTCCTGGTTTGGTTTATGAAGCTGACATCATCCTAATACCAAAATCGAACAAAATGATGACCGGTCCTTGACAAAAGACACAAGTATAGTTAATGAGCATAGGTTCAAAAATCCCTAACAAAACGTTAGTAAACCGAATCAAACCAAGAAATATGTGCATATAAGTGACAATACATCCTTACTTGATACAAATATATCAGTTAAACTTAGGCCAGGAATGTGGCATTTGTTTGGCACTCAACACACTGAAAAGAAAAAGCCATCGGATGATCTGAGTATACAGGAGAAGCATGTGACAAAATGCAACACATTTCAACACAAAAAACAAACAACTCTCAACAAACTAGGAATAGAGGAATTCCCCTCAATCGGATAAAGAACATCTACAAAAAACCAACTACTAATATCATACTTCACAGTAAAACACTGAACTCTGTGTCTGTAAAACTGAGAACAAGGCAAGAATGTCCTCTCTCATCTTTTCTGTTCATGACTGTGCTGGAGGCTTAGTCACTGCACACAGCAAGACAGGAGTAAAACACATAGAGATTAAATAATAATAGAACTGCCTTTATTCAAAAATAACATGAATGTCTGTGTAGAAAATTCATAAAACCTTAATTTTTTGTAAAAACTACTAGAGTATGTAAGTGTAATGTCACAGGATACAAGGTCACTATAAAAATGTAATGATAATTCTATATACTAACAATGAAAATTTGAAACTATGGCTAAAATACAATAGCAGTGAAAATCATATTCATAACCAAAAATTCCAGGGATACATTTAACAAAATAGGCTCAAGACCTGCACACACAAAACTGTAAAATGCACCTTAAAGAAATATAAAAAGAAAGACCTAAGTGATTTAAATAGAGACATATATCATATCTCTAGGTTGCACACTCACGCAAAATTGTGAAGATGCCAATTCTCTTTATCTACAGATTTGATACAATCTCCTTTAAAACCCCAGGGAGCTTTTTTTTTCTTGCAGAAATTGACAGATATATATATACCAAAAAACAATTAGAATAACTAGAACATACTTAGGGAAAGAAACAAGTTGGAAGAGTTACATTTTCTGATTATAAGATTTATTATAAAGCAATGGTAACAAGTCATTATGGTATTGAGGAAAAAAACTGGATGTTTATCTTACACAGTACCTGAAAATAAAATGAATTAAAGATCTAAATGTAAGACCTGAAACCATAAAATTCCTAAAAGAACACAT
Source organism: Plecturocebus donacophilus (assembly GCA_004027715.1). NCBI lineage: Eukaryota > Metazoa > Chordata > Mammalia > Primates > Pitheciidae > Plecturocebus > Plecturocebus donacophilus. The sequence goes on along the minus strand of PVKP010018430.1, from coordinate 22,448 downwards.
AGGTGGAAAGCCCCTTGATATGGGCCTTACCAATCACTTTTGGATATCACCAAAGAGTCTGGGCAACAAAAGCGAAAGTAAGCACGTGGACCTGCATCAAACTAAAAAGCTTCTGCACAGCAAAGGGCACAATTAACAAAATGAAAGAGCACAATTAACAAAACGAACAGGAGTAGGAGAATATATTAGCAAACCATACCTCATAAGATGTTGATGTCCAAAATATATAAGAAACTCACATAACTCAAGAGCAAAAAAATAATACATTAAAAATGGGTAAAAGACCTGAATAATTCTTTTTCCAAGGAAGATATAAAAATAGCCAACAAAACCTGGATGAGCCGGGAGGACATTAAGTGAAATAAGTCGGGCACAGAAAGATGAATGCCACGCATTCTCATTCATACATGGGAGCTTACAAGTAGTTTATAGAAAGAGAGTAGAATTGGCCAGGTGCTTCAGCTCACACCTGCAATCTCAGTACTTAGAGAGGAAGAGGCAGGCAGATCACCTGAGGTCAGAAGTTCGAGACCAGCCTGGTCAACGTGGCGAAATCCTGTCTCTACTAACAACACAAAAATTAGCTGGGTGTGGTGGCATTTGCCTGTAATCCCAGCTACTTGAGAGGCTGAGGCATAAGAATCACTTGAACTAAGGAGACGAAGGTTCAGTGAGCCAAGATCATGCTACTGCACTCCACGTTGGGTGACAGAGCAAGACCCTATCTCACAAAAAGAAAGAAAGAAAAAAAGAGAATAGAATTGTGGTAATTAGAGGCTGAAAAAGGTTGGGGGAGGGGAGGATAGGGAGAAATTAGTTGGAGGATACAAAATTACAGCTAGATAGAAGCAATGAATCTGGTGCTTTATAGCACTATAGGGGGAATATGGTTAATAATAACATTGTATATTTTCAGAAAACTAGAAGAGAGGATTTTAAGTGTTCACAATACCAAAAAACGATAACCGTTTGAGGGGATGGATAAGCTAACTGCCCCAATGGGATCCCTGCACATCGTAGGCACATATTGAAATATCACTCTGTATCCCATTAATATGTACAATTATTACCTACCAACTGTATAAATATAAGGAAAAATAGACACCAGACACAAGTAAAAGTGCTAATCATTGGGGAAATGCAGATCAAAAGCCCAGTGAGAGATCACCTGACACCAGTTAGGAGAGCTACTAAAAGTTCACAGGTGTTAGTGAGGATGTGGAACAAAGGGAAATCATGTACGATGTCAGTGGAAATGTAAATTAATACAGCCATTTCGGAAAACAGTGTGAAGGTTGCTTAAAATATTGAAAATAGAAAACTATATGGTCCTGGCCAGGTGCAGTGGTTCATGCCTGTAATCCCCGCACTTTGGGAGGCTGAAGTGTGTGGAACACTTAAGGCCAGGAGTTCGAGACCAACCTGACCAACATGGTGAAACCCATCTCTACTAAAAAAAAAGAATCAAAATTACAAGTGTGGGCATGGTGGCACACACTTGTAATCCCAGCTACTTGGGAGGCTGAAGCAAGAGAATCACTTGAACCCAAGAGGCAGAGGTTACAGTGAGCCAAGATCATATCACTGCACTCCAGCCTGGACAGCAAGAGTGAAACTCCATCTTAAAAGAGTAAAATAGAATACTAGATGGTCCAGCAATCCTTTTGCTGAGTATGTACCCAAAGGAAATGACAGCAGCACCCCATAAAGATACTTGCACTCCGATGTTCATGGCATCATTCCAGCCATGGTATGCAAACAACCTAAAGTATCCATCAACAGATGAATGAACAAAGCAATCGTAGTTAATATACACAATGGAATATCATTTGGCCTTTAAAAAGAAAGAAATTGTGCCATTTGTGACAATATGGCCAGGCCTGGAGAATATCATGCTAAGTGAAATAAGCCAGACATAGATAAACCAGAAATAAGACTGACAAATTATATGATCTTACTTCTACGAGGAATCTGAAACACAAAAGTTGAATAAATAGATGGCCAGTTGCTGTGCATCATGCCTGTAATCCCAGTATTTTGGGAGGCCATGGTGGGCAGATCACATGAGACCAGGAGTTCAAGACCAGCCTGGCCATCGTGGTGAAACCCCAACTCTACTAAAAATACAAAAATTAACTGTGCATAGTTGTGCATGCCTGTATTCCCAGCTACTCGGAAAGCTGAGGCACAAGAATCGTTTGAACCTGGGAGGCAGAGGTTACAGTGAGCTGAGATTGCAGCACTGCACTCCAGCCTGGGCAACAGAGAGGGATTCTGCTAAAAAAAAAAAAAAAAAAAAAAAAAAAAAAAAAAAAAAAAAAAAAAAAAAAAAAAAAAAAAAAAAAAAAAAAAAAAAAAAAAAAAAAAAAAAAAAAAAAAAAAAAAAAAAGTTGAATAAACAGAAGGGTGTTTCCTAGGGTCCTGGAGGGCAAACGAGGAGATGTAGTTCAAATGGTATGAAGTCACAGTTATTTGGGATGAGTAAGTCTAGAGATCTAACATACATCATGAGGACTACAGTTAATATTGTATTCTGAAAACTTGCTAAGAAAGTAGATTTTAGGTGTCCTTAACACACAAAAAAGGTATCTATGGAAGGTGATGAATATGTAAATTTGTTGGCCTGTAGTAATCATTTTAAGATATATTATATGCAAATCAAAACATCCTATTATATACCTCAAATATAAAAAATTCAATTTTTTTGAAAAAAGACAACTACCTCAACTTAAAATGGGCTAAGAACTTGAACAGCCATCTCACAAAAAATGATACATGAATACCCAATATGCATGTGAAAAAGTTTTCAGCACGGTTATCAGAAAAATGCAGTGAGAACACAATGAAATGCTACTTTCTGTCTTCTAAAATGGCTAAAATTTTAAAAGCTGACAATACTAATGTTTTTATAAATTGGAAAAACCAGCATTCTCATACATTAATAGTGGGAGAACAAAGTAAAATGGCACAACCATTTGAGAAAACTGTTTGGAAGTTTCTTGTGAAGCTAAACATACCTTCACCCTATGACCCAGCATTTCTAATACTAGGTATTTACCCATTAAACATATGTTTGGAAAAATAAAAGAAAACAAAAATAAGTAAGCAATCAAACACAAGCCTATATAAGGATGTTTATAATGTCTTTATTCCAAAAAACTGGAAGTAACTGAAATGTTCATCAACAAAGTAATGGATGAACAAATTGTCGTGTATTTGTATATATATAATAGAAAACTACTCCACAATAAAAAAAGAATAAGCCACTGAGACCTGAAGCAATACGAACAAATCTCAAAAGCATGATGTTGAAGGAAAAAACTCAAGATACAAAAAAGTATATATTATAAGGCTCAATTTATAAGAAGTTCTAGAACAGGCAAAACTAAGCTATGTTGATAGAATCAGACCTGTACTCACAAGTGCAGAGAGCTGGAGGTTTGACTTAGAAAAGCATGTGTTCTAGCCAAGCAATCAGGCAAGATAAAGAAAAAAAGGGTATTCAGTTAGGAAAGGAGGAAGTCAAATTGTCTCTATTTGCAGATGACATGACTGTATTTTAGAAGACCCCATCGTCTCAGCCCAAAATCTCCTGAAACTGATAAGCAACTTCGGCAAAGTCTCAGGATAGAAAATCAATGTGCAGAAGTCACAAGCATTCATATATACCAATAACAGACAAACAGAGAGCCAAATCAAGAATGAATTGCCATTCCCAATTACTACAAAGAGAATAAAATACCTAGGAATACAACTAACAAAGGATGTAAAAGACCTCTTCAAGGAGAACTACAAACCACTGCTCAAGGAGATAAGAGAGGACACAAATAGATGGAAAAACATTCTATGCTCATGGTTAGGAAGAATCAATATCGTTAAAATGGCCATACTGCCCAAAATAATTTATAGATTCAATGCTATCCCCATCAAGCTACTAATGAGCTTCTTCACAGAACTGGAAAAAACCACCTTAAATTTCATATGGAACCAAAAGAGAGCCCACAGAGCCAAGACAATCCTAAGCAAAAAGAACAAAGCTGGAGGCATCACACTACCTGACTTCAAACTATACTACAAGGCTACAGTAATCAAAACAGCATGGTACTGGTACCAAAACAGAGATATAGATCAATGGAATAGAAGAGGCCTCAGAGGCAAAGCCACACATCTACAACCATCTGATCTTTGACAAACCTGACAAAAACAAGCAATGAGGAAAATGTTCCCTGTTTAATAAATGGTGTTGGGAAAACTGGCTAGCCATGTGCAAAAAGCAGAAACTGGACCCCTTCCTGACACCTTACACTAAAATTAACTCCAGATGAATTAAAGACATAAACATAAGACCTAACACCATAAAAACCCTAGAAGAAAACCTGGGTAAAACCATTCAGAACATAGGCATAGGCAAGGACTTCATGACTAAAACACCAAAAGCATTGGCAACAAAAGCCAAAATAGAAAAATGGAATCTAATTAAACTCCAGAGCTTCTGCACAGGAAAAGAAACAATTATTAGAGTGAACTGGCAACCAACAGAATAGAAAAAGATTTTTGCAATCTACCCATCTGACGAAGGGCTAATATCCAGAATCTACAAAGAACTAAAACAGATTTATAAGAAAAAAACAAACAACCCCATCCAAAAGTGGGTGAAGGATGTGAACAGACACTTTTCAAAAGAAGACATATATGAGGCCAATAAACATATGAAAAAATGTTCATCATCACTGGTCATTAGAGGAATGCTAATCAAAACCACATTGAGATACCATCTCATGCCAGTTAGAATGGCGATCATTAAAATATCTGGAGACAACAGATGCTGGAGAGGATGTGGAGAAATAGGAACACTTTTACACTGTTGGTGGGAGTGTAAATTAGTTCAGCCATTGTGGAAGACAGTGCAGTGATTCCTCAAAGGTCTAGAAATAGAAATTCCATTTGGCCCAGCAATTCCATTACTGGGTATATATCCAAAGGATTGCACATTGTTCTATTATAAAGACACATGGACAAGTGTGTTCACTGCGGCACTGTTTACAATAGCAAAGACCTGGAACCAACCTAAATGCCCATCGACGATAGACTGGACAGGGAAAATGTGGCACATGTACACCACGGAATACTATGAATCCATAAAAAAATGATGAGTTCTTGTCCTTTTTAGGGACATGGATGAATCTGGAAACCATCATTCTCAGCAAACTGACACAAGAACAGTAAACCAAACACCGCATATTCTCACTCATAGATGGGTGTTGAACAATGAGAACACATGGACACAGGGAAGGGCGCATCACACAGTGGGGTCTGTTTGGGGGGCTGGGGAGGGACAGCAGGGGGTGGGGAGTTGGGGAGGGATAACATGGGGAGAAATGCCAGATATAGGTGATGGGGTGATGGAGGGAGCAAACCACCTTGCCATGTATGTACCTATGCAAAAATCCTGCATGATCTGCACATGTACCCCAGAACCTAAAGTACAATAAAAAAGAAATAAAAGCATATGAGAACTTTCTGTGGCAATAGAAATGATCTCTGACTTGACTGGAGAAAACACATTTGTCAGACTCATCAAACTGCACACTTAAGGTATGTGTGTTTCACTATATGTAAAGTACGCCTCAATTAAAGAATTCATTAAAATTATATGGAACAATTTTTGAAGGAATTTGTGTTTAAAAGAGGAAAAAGTAACCAGATATAGGTGATGGGGGGATAAAGGCAGTAAACCACCTTGCCATGTGTGTACCTATGCAACAATCCTGCATGATCTGCACATGTACCCCAGAACCTAAAGTACAATTTAAAAAAAAGAAGAAAAAGTATACCTGCCCCCAAGTCAATTCCACAGGAATATCCATCTGTAAATCATATTTCAAGAAAGCAACCAAACTGCCCACGAATAAGGGATCATTTAAACCAAATATAGCATCCATTTAAAAAGCACATCTATTACAAAAGATGTTATGAAAATATTTGGTCACATTTAAAAAATCCATACTAACTTTAAGTGAATATTTTTAGCTTATTAAATAGGATGTATAGTGGATGGTCAATCTAGAAAAAGTTTGTTTCTCTGTGTGTGTACGATTGTCAACAATGAATTATGTCACTATTATACTAAAAGCGAAAATTATTTTCAAAACATAAAATTAAAAGTGATAATGCTCATGGCAAAACCATGTCAAGTTACCACTTTCCTCTTTGAAATTTTTCATTTTCATTTAGATTCATCACCACCATCACCACCACAACGCACCACTCACCCCCTAGCTTCCTACATACGCCTCCGAAGTCCCAGGACTACAGAGCTGTCTGCAGACTAAGAGCCAGGAATGGCACACATCCCTGGATGCTAATGCTGATTTGATGTGACGTTTTGGGTATTGATGGATGGAAATATCCTGCTATGACCACTTGGTTCTGGCTACTTATCCAGGATGATGTTATCTGCCCACAAGGCAGGGCCCTGGAAGTGCATGCAGACTGTCCCCACAGTCTCAGGGCACACAGTCTTCTGGTCTTCTGTGTTGGCTCCTGCCCTGGGCCCCCTAGTCCAAGGCCCAGCTCATCATAATATCCACATCACCACTGGGCTTTTCTTGCTGCCTGATTGTGGAAACTGTTTACCATCTTGTGTAGCCTGTGTTTTTTTAAATAGTTTTCTTCCCATAAAACTATGTGAGTGAGCTGAGATTGCACCACTGTACTCCAGCCTAGGCAACACAGGGAGTTGTAATTAGCTTTCTATCTTAATTTCTCCCTATAGTTAGCTTTCTACCTTAGCTCCAAGATGCTCCCACCTTCCCTCTCTCCTGCTATGCCGGTGCACTCCCCCAAGCTCCTTCAAGTTGCCTATGCTTAAGTCTCATGATTTGTCACCTTGGAGTCCATGTTTTTGCTTGAAATCCAAACACACACACACACACACACACACACACACACACACACACACCCCACACACGTTATAACCCCTCGGGCCATCATTAACAACTGAGTCCAAATATATAGCTAATTACCACAGACGTGAAGCAAAATCTCATTGGCAACTGTGAGTTACCCAATGAGGGTTTACAAGGATAAATTCACGTTTTCTAACTTCATTACGTTTTCTTACTTGAATTTCAGGAGACCACATGGTAAGATCTGGAGCAGGAAAGTGAAGTCTTTTTTTCACTTCAAGGTCGCAGTATTTATAAAACTTTCTCTTTTGCTCTCCTTCTGGGAAATCTGCAGACTCTGAAATGTCAAAGTGACTCAAATCAATTGCCGAGCAGCATGACAGAGATTAGACTGAATTTAAAGCCCTTTCTGGAGGATCTGGAGGACTGCAGGCACCTTGACTGGAAAAAAAAGAAATCACAAAAAGGCAATTCTGAGTGTGACAATCAGAGATAAAATTTCCCCTGACCAATGCATTCTGAGATGATATAGACCAAGAAAGTTTAATAGATGTACTTTGAAAAGCTACAAGGATGTGTCCTTTCTAAGAGAAACTTGCTTCTAGGTTGAGTCACAGGACAGCAATAAAGATCTCACAACAGAATTCGCTATCAGAGGACAATTCCTGGAAAAAAGATTTGGGCCAATATTCTGACCAGAGTTAGTTTTAGAAACTTTTTTTATATACACCTAACTTTATCCACAAAATGTCATGTTAACAGCAGCACAGTCTAGAAATGTCTGAGGCCAATGGACATAGAAGTAGCTACATCATATGATGAAAAAATTCCTACAGCAATTTTTAAATTTCAAACAACCTACTCCCTAAAATCTCTTAACAGCTTCTCTGTAGGACTTTCTCGTGTGTGTATCGAGTGTGTGTGCTCGTGTGTGTTACAGTGTGTGGGCATGGGTCTGTGCAAGTGTAGGATAAAGCAGGATCTATGTATTTCTATTGTACTTTGATGTGTTGTACTTGTGCAAATACAGCAAGAAGTTGGCACATCCCATTACTTAAAAGGTGATGGCTTAGATTTTCGGGGGGCATGCAACAGCTGATCGGTACATATTTGCTATACAGAACTGAAGTGATTTGATCTCTTTAGGTCTTACTTAAGCCTCCTGTAAAATGCAGACAGCTACCCTGCAGAAAGGTAGCTCTCCCAGCTCTATGAAGATCCATACTGGGGTCATTTTGATGAGCTTTATCAGACTGTACATTTTTTTCATTGAAAATAGTAGCAATGTGTAATTGGTGCATCTGACAAAAGTGTTAAGTTATGGGATGTAAAGAACATGTAGATGAGCTACAAGGATCTTAGGTATCCTTACACCTATCCTCAGTGGCTGGCTTGGTGGTCAAGGTCTAACGCTGCCTGTGACTTTCCCAAATAAACCAGATATTAAATTAACCCAGGCACTCAGGAGCTGTCTCTCACGTCAGGGAGGTGCTCAAGTTAGGCACAAAGTGTTCAGCTTGCCTTCTTTTGCGGAGCAATTGCTCATCTCCTTCCCACCACGGGGCCTCTGGAAATGCCTCAGAAACTCACAGTGTCCTTCTAAGACCAGCCAGCATCAGGGCTGGAGGCTAGTGCTGGGGCCCTGGGATCTGATCCACGTGCAAACTGTGGTTTCTCTCTGACAGCATGCAGCTGTTGCGGCCTTCAAACCATGCATCAGGGAGTCCTTCTGGGTGTTCTCTGATGCCTGCCAGATATTTAAGGGTCGATAAACAGCTTTCTTATGGTTGAAGTTAAGTTGGAGGCTCTTGTTCACACTCTCAGAAAACAGCTTTCTGTCTCCTCGCCTTGGCTGCCTCTGTGCAGACCCAGATGTCTCTGCAGGAGGATGCTGGAGCTCAGTGCTGTCTTCCTTGGACTCATCCTCTAAGCATTCTTCATTCAAGGACTGGCCGCTCTCAGCTCTAGGGGCATCAACCCAGCTAAAGGCAGCCCTGACCTCAGTGAGCTTATCACAAACTCAGGAACGCTGAACACAAATGATAATGCTACCAGCAGGTTGAATTTTACTTTTAATCTTTCAGTGTTTTCTTATTTATTAAAGAGATGCCATCACTGGGAAAGAGGGTTATTCTCATGGCACTTGACCATGGGACCTTGGCTTACCCAGAACCAGAATGAGAAATGAAAGGGAGGCCCAGGACATGCTCCAGAATGCAGACTCCTGCCTCCCTGTTCCCCAGGTTCATCATAGAAAGGCAGATTCTGCTGATGTCCAGGAAGGAAAACCATCATCACAGTCCATGTGCCAGACAGTCTGGAGTAGGGAGCCCAGGAGCAGGATGGCCAGTGTGGGAAGCCACAGCCACAACCACGATAGGAGAGAGAAGCTAGCTGCCATCTGTGCTCATCATAGGAAAAAAAAAAAAAAAATGGACCAGGCATGGTGGCTCACTCCTGTAATCCCAACACTTTGGGAGGCCAAGGCGGGTGGATCACAAGGTCAGGAGTTCAAGACCAGACTGACCAATGTGGTGAAACCCCGTCTCTACTAAAAATACAAAATTTAGCTGGGTGTGGTGGCACATGCCTGTAATCCCAGCTACTTGGGAGGCTAAGGCAGGAGAATCACTTGAACCCGAGAGGCAGAGGTTGCAGTGAGTCAAGATGGTACTGCTGCACTCCAGCTTGGTGACAGAGCAAGATTTCATTTCAGAAAAAGAAAAGAAATGAAAAGAAAATGATGACCAGGAGCTGTGGCTCACACATGTAGTTCCAGCACTTTGGGAGGCCGAGACAAGCAGACCACTTGAGGTAAGGTGTTCAAGACCAGCCTGGCCAACATGGTGAAACCTCATCTCTACTAAAAATGCAAAAATTAGCTGGACATTGTGGCACACACCTGTAAGCCCAACTACTCAGAAGGCTGAGGCAGGAGAATCACTTGAACCCAGGAGGCAGAGGTTTTAGTGAGCCAAGATTGTACCACTGCACTTTAACCTGGGCAACAGAGCAAGACTCTGTCTCAAAAAAAAAGAAAAAAAAAAAAAACAACCAATCAAGGTTGCTCACACCTGTAATCCCAGCACTTTGGGAGGCCAAGGTGGGTGGATCACTTGAGGTCAAGAGTTCGAGACCAGCCTAGTCCACATGGTGAAACCCCAACTTTTCTAAAAATGCGAAAAGTTTCCAGTACCTGTAATCCCAGCTACTCGGGAAGCTGAGGCAAGAGAATCACTTGAACCTGGGAGGCGCAGGTTGCAGTGAGCTGAGATCATGCCACTGCATTCCAGCCTGGGTTACAAAGCAAGACTCTGTCTCAAAAATAAATGAATAAATAATAAAATAAACAAAAAATTAAGAAAATATATTTGGAGGATTTCATAATGCACCAAGTATGTATATAACAAATGTATTTCAAATCTACTCAGAATCCCAAAACACCTTTTGTGGTAAGACTCTTCTGTCACATCAAAGCATCTTCCCTGACTTGACCCTGGAAGCAGAAAAAGGCCTCATTCCGAGTGCTGCCAGCAGTCATGGCCAAGGTGGACAGACAGTGCCAGCTCTCACCTCCCAGCAGGGTTGGCGGCCTTTGGGATGCACCTGGAGATGTACTGTGCACGCTTTGTTCCATCTAGTACATACAAGTTCTAGGGTATTGTGTCCTGTATAAGAAATCTGAGTATGATAATTCTGGGCTATGGCATGAGAAATCAGAAAAAAAAAAAAAAGCAGATGCTTCTTCCATCAGGCCCCATCACTGTGAGCAGAGCATTCAGGCATCACAGTGGTAAGCCCTCTAGACAGTGTCAAACACGCAGCGCTCACTCTCAGTAACAAGCCCATTGCCTGTTTTCACACCTGACTCTTGTCAGCCGCCTGCCAAGACGCCAAAGCTCATGCCAAGAACACTGAACAGCATCGATGCATCTGAAGAACCTAAATGTTTGCTTCTGAAATACTCGAAAGATACAGAGATGCAGAGGAAGAGAACGTGGGATAAATGCAAAGAGCTGATCGTCCTGAGGCTTGGAGACCTCTCTCACCCAAGTTGTGCTATTCCAAGCTGCTCCCTGGAGAGCCAGCCAGGGTTCCAGCAATGCCCACAGGACCACAGAGTCTGTGGGGGATACACCCAGGGTTCCTCTTGAAACCAAACACGAGATATTTTATCTGTGTGGTTTGGGGTAAGTTTTAGTTTATCCCTGAATGTAAATGGAGAAAATTTCTCACGAAAGACCAAATGCCCCAGACAATTAAGAGATGATTTCATTCAGGTTTTGCAAGAGGAAGAATATCCATTGCTGAGAAACTTGGGGTTCATAAAGGGAGTCAATAAAAGACCCGTTTCAAGTCTTATGTGGGTCACTTAATGTGGGTGAAGGCGAGTCTTATTCTGAGGACATGAAGGTGATCTTTTGTGATTAGCCACTACTGGGAACATGTGAGGGTGGGGAACTTCTCATGGCAGGTTTTCCCGGAAAACACGGCTCAGACTAGTTTACAACATCACTTCCTTCCAGGTCTTTTTATTTTTTAACTGACAAATTAAAATTGCATATAATTGTAGTACACAAAGCAATGTTTTGAAATATGTATATATTGTGGTACAGCTTAATCAAGCCAATTTTAACAATCTATACATTACCTCACATACTTTGTGTATGTGTGTGTGTGTGTGTGTGTGTGTGTGTGTGTGAAGGCCTAAAATCTCTTAGTGATTTTCAAGAATACACTACATTGTTATTAACTGTAGTCACCAGGCTGTGCAATGAATCTCTTTAACTTACTTAGGTCTTTTTAACTCTAGAGAAATGCCCAGTACGGCGAGAATGCCCCAGGTCGCCCTTACTGGCCCAGGGTTGGCTCCAGCCCCAATGGCAGCTGACCACTGGTCATCCTCCAGGGAGCCCTGTTCACACAGGGCCTCACCACAGCAGGTCCAAGCAAAGCCTTCCTTTCTCAGGAGAGAGAACGGAAGCAGAAGAATGAGAGAACGCAGTAGGGTGGGGGCTGGTGGAGGCAGAAGAGGGCCAACACAGGCAGAGACAGTCACGGGGTGGCGGGGGACCCACCCCCACCTGCTGTAAGCACAGAAAGACACTCAAGGTGCATGGTCTCTGACCCTTGTATTAATATTCCAAAGCATGCCCTTTATCGCTGTGAAAGTCTGACTTGAAGATCTAACATGGTTTATATAACTCTACTATTATTCCCAGTATTAAATATTTTTATAATTTCCAGAATACACACATAAGCAAAAGGGAAAACATGTTTAATGATCCCTTTAATTCCAGTAGCCAAAGAGAGAAATGGCATGGTTTTGGCAGACACTGTCTCTATACTTACGTAGGTGTATTTAATCTATCTTGTATTTTAGTCCCTCCTTTGTCAGAGGTTTCAAAACTAAGATGAACTTATGATATAATAAAAAAAATGTAGTAAGTGGTTTGTAATGGCAAATGTAGTATACTTGAAAGACCTATCTGTCTACGATTTAGGGACCTAAGCTTTTTACATATTTTTGTGTTGAAATGACACTTGTTTTGTGAAAGAGGCAATGATTATAGGTTAGGGGGCAGTTTTTCATCTGATTTTGGTTTAGGTTAGGTTTTTTTCTTGTGTGTTTGTTTTAATATTTCTGATGTTCCTTTTTGTTAGCAAAATTAAAAATGGACAAACCTACCAGTACCTCTAATGTTCTTAGAAATTTTACTGCTACATGAAATTCCAAAGTGTGAGAACTACTAAGCTCATCTATATGGTAATTGAGTCTACCCTAGGGAGCTTTCCATAACGGGGTGACAATTAGGAAGAAAGCCCTGAATTCCTGCTCCTTCACAGATGCTCACCCACACCCAAACAGCCTCTCCTTCAGATGCTCTGCCTTCGGCTACAGCTGCAAGGATCTGGGGAAGCAGAGACACTGCAAATGTAAAATATTATTATGTTTCTTATGAGGTGTTGAGGATATCCCCATCTATGTGTACACCATGACACGTTATTGTTTAAAAGGGTCTCTTTTACCACTTCAGGGAAAGAAGGCATATTTCCCAAGTTGTGGGGTACATTACAGCCACAGTTCTACCTAGGGGAGGTGGAGAAAGCTCAAAATATACCAGGCCTTCTTATCGCCAAAGTCTACAGGTGAAAAGAGAAGGGAAAATGACTAAACACATACCCACATACCAACAGGCAATGACTTCTAGGCATTTAAGAGTGAATAAGAGAGAGAAAGAGAATGAGAGAGAGAGAGAGAGAGAGAGAAAGGGAAAGAGACAGGGAGACAAGGAGAAGGCCAGCTGGGGTGATGGGTCCGCTTAAATCCTCAGGAAAGAAACGAGAGTCCCACACAGCTGCAGAAGGTACACTACATCCATGGGCCATCATCAATCTTTCTGGAAGCCTTTCTGAGCTTTAAAAGCTCATGACTTTTCAATTAGCCATTAAAATCACTGTGCCATCTACTCTAAGGTCTTCCCTGGAGACGTTTGTAATAGATGAGAAACGAGCCGGGAGATGAAAGGGGGCTTGCTGCTGCAGTCAGAAACTGCATCTACTAAAGGGTTAACAACAGTTCTAGCTAATTACCCACCAGGAAGTGTGATGGCCTCAGGGTGCCCTGTGTACCTGGTCCAGCCCCAGTTCCAGGGGTTGAGTGTCTTACAACTCCCCAACCAAGCCACTCAATGCGGAACTGCTTTCCTGCCAGTCACAAATTTCTGAATAAGCAGCAGAGGTGAATTCAAGAATTCTTTAAGAACAGTTTTATTTTTTCTCTCTCTCCAAACACAAGCTCTAATTCAAGTCCTCTTTTCTCTGCGTCTCAGTTTTCTACACCATAAAATACATAAAATGTTGCTCCTACCTACCTGGTTCAAATGCCGTCCTGCACCTGAAAGAAGCTTACATCAATAAACAGATGTCAGTGATTGCATTACAAACCCAGATAAGAGGTGATCCATCAAATACCGATCGGTGCTACTGAGTACCAGCCATGAAAGCAGCATCAGACATTTCTAATCTAGCTGGATGACACAACCAAGCAGAAGGAATAGTATAGCGTAATACGAGACACACAGTCAACTCTCGAACAAGAAGGGTTTTAAGTGTGCGGGTCCACCTATACAGATGTTTTTCAATAAGTATACCAGAAAATGTTTTGGAGATTTGCAACAATTTGAAAACAATGCAGATAAACCATGTAGTCTAGAAATAGCACAAAAATTTAGAAAAGGGTATGCTATGAATGCATAACATATATGTACGTACTAGCCTAATTTATTATTTACGATCATAAAATAGACACAAATCTATCATAAAATTTTATGATGTATCAAAACTTACCTATGCAAACACAGATCGTATGTACATGGCATCTCTGGCAGTCAAGAGAAATGTAAAGACGCAGCATCAAACCCTATCTGCCTAAGATTCACTGGAGTGCTTACTGGAGTGCTGGAAGCATTTCGCAGCCACCTCCTGCTGCTTCGGCAGTGAGCTCAAGTGTTGTGGGTATCTGCTTAAAACGCCCCTGACACACATCATCTCCATGTGAGCAGTTTTTCTCAACAGTAAATTGCATTTCGCAGTAAAAAGTGATCTCTTGAGGTTCTCATTTATTTTTCATTGTGTTGAGTGCAATACGGTAAACTTTGCATAACGTGAGGTGACCCATGCGAAGTGCCTAGTGATGCTGGAAGTGCTCCCAAGAAGCAGAGGGAAGTCGCAAGGGTCCAAGCAAAAGCTGAACTGCTTGATGTGTACTATCAGTGACCAAGGGCTGCAGCTCTGGGTGCTGCTAAGTCAGAGAGGAGACTCATCTTGTAAACAGACACTACACACGCTCAGTTTAGATCACCACAGCAAAGCACTATAAATGTATTTTCTCTTCCTTATGATCTTCCTACTGGCATTTTCTTTTCTCTAGCTTTCTGTATTATACGAATATAGTATATGATACATACAACATGCACAATATGCATGAATGGACTGTTTATGTTATCCATAAGGCTTCCAGTCAGCAGTGTTAGTTGAGTTTGCCAGCGGGGAGTGAAAACTTATATGTAGATTTTTGACAGCACAGAGGTCAGCACCCATGTAATTCAACACCCATGTTATTCAAGAGTCAACTGTACAATTGAATGTTAAGCAGATGGTTCAGATGCAAAGAGCAAAGACATTCATTTTTAAAATATCAATTGATTCTCATTAATTGAGTCCCAACATCTTGCCGGCCCGGGGTGCTCAGGCTGCAGCAGGTGCAGGTGAGTGGGAGAGGCTGGCCATGGTGCAGATAAAGACAAGCACTCACAGAAGGAAGCCAAGCTCCAGGGCTGCAGGCATTGCCCAGTAATGAGTTTTAAAGAAGGAGTAAAAATCAGCCAAGTGTGGAGGCAGTGGGAGATAAATTCTAACAGAGACCTGAAATGATGACTCTATTTGTGTAGATCAAGTGCAGCCACCAAACTTTACTAACCTGTTAGGGGGATCAGCTTGGGAGAAGCAGAAAATGGCCTGTGCAGGACTCACGTCTGTCCTGGCACGGAGCCTAGTGTGAGGGGGTCACTTAAAACTTCCGATATCTTGTAAGTCATTTACATTTGACTTCTCAACGTGAGTGTACTTCTCGATATGGATTTGCCAGGTGTCCTACGCAGGCTGACATTAGTGCTGCTGAACATAGAGGCAGACACCCTGTCTTCACATCTGTCCAAAACCCACTGCATGTCAGGCACAGAGGGGTCATGTATGTTACTGGATGCTGGGTACTCTCTCCCTCTTTTTCTCACCATCAGCCCCCAATGCCACCACCCACTCCCAATGCCACCACCCACTCCCAATGCCACCACCCACTCCCCACACCCCTTGCAGAATGTGATAAAATGGAAACCAGACTTTTCTGCTAATTCACAGCCCTTGGTGTTCACCAAAGTCATAAGGCTGGAAAAATCTAGTTCAGGAATGGGGTCATGGAGCTGTGGGGAGGACCAGCATCACCACACAGACCGGGCTCAGGCCCCAGGGATAGGGCTCACCCACTAGTCTCAGGGTAGATACCAGGAAGACTTTTTTGATCCAAATGTGAGAAGGAGACCTTGCCTGCCTTGCCTTGCCCTCACCTCATGAGAGATGAACTACACCTACAAGCGAACATGCTCATCCAGTTGTCATTTATTGGCCCTCACCGGGCACCAGGCACTGTGCTTTACATGCTGTGCTTTAGAGAGCTTACTCCCGCCATCCTCACCACACCCCTCCGGCTGGTCCTCATCATGCTTCTCCAGCCTCCCAGCAGGGAAGCAAGACTTAGACAGGCTAAATAGGGAGTCCAGTTTCCCACAGCCTGGTGGCGGACAGGTAGGTACAGGCCAGCTGTGGCCAGCTCTAAAGGGCATGCCAGCAACTGTCCCTTCAAGCATTCCTATGACTGAGAGTGTCTCGATTCTGGGGAGTCCCCTGCTCCCGGGAGCAGTGCTGGCTGACCCCGATGCACAGCCCTACCTGTCCTGGACCAGAGATCTCGCTCTTTCTACTATGCCCTCAATTCTGCTTCTGGTTTCCATGGCCTTTCCATGACTACAGTCACTTGGCGTTCTCCTCCAGATCACTCCACGGCATTGAACTGTCAAGATTCACCTAAAATTAAGTCACACAGGCCTGAGAACAGTAGGAGGCCACAGAGCCAAACCCACAGCCCCTCTAGTGAGTTGCTGACCATCACTAAAATAGTACCTGTTCGGGCAGTTCTATGATTCAGGTCATGTAACCCCAACATGTGGCACCACAGCATCTGAGAAAACAGCTGAAGCAGGAAGCCCTCTCTGACCTTCTTGACCCTTTCCCCTGAAACAAGCCAGGAAACAATCCTCTGACCTTCTCCCTGATGCAGGAAGACCCTCGTATGACAGGTGCACCCCCCTGTACCCAGGGGAAAGGAATGTGCTTATTTATACATGTATTTTTTTGAGACAAGGCCTCACTCTGTTGCCCAGGCCTGAGTGTAGTGGTGCGACGATGACTCACTGCAGCCTCGAATCCTGGACTCAAGCGATCAATCCTCCTGCCTCAGCCTCCCAAGTAGCTGTCACTACAGGTGGACACCACCACGCCTGGCTAATTGATGTATTTATTTATTCATTGAATTTTTTCTTTGAGATGGAGTCTTTCTCTGTTGCCCAGGCTGGACTGTAATGGTGTGATCTCAGCTCACTGCAACCTCTGCCTCCTGGGTCCAAGTGACTCTCCTGCCTCAGCCTCCTGAGTAGCTCAGATTACAGCCCTGCACCACCACACCCGGCTAATTTTTGTACTTTTCGTAGAGTTTCACCATGTTAGTCAGGCTGGTCTCGAACTCCTCCCAAAGTGCTGGGATGACAAGCTTAAGCCACCATGTCCACCTTTTCATTTAGATTTGTTGGAGACAGGTATCGCTATGTTGCCCAAACTGATCACGAACTCCTGGCTTCAAGCAATCCTTCCGCCTCAGCCTCCCAGGAATGTCTGTACTTCGGAAGACACAGGGACACAGGGAGGAATCTGAACAAGCAGGCCTTGCCGAGTTCCCCCTATTTAATTACTACTAGATCATACCCACTTTGTGCAACCATCCTGCTGAACAACTCTCTACTCTCCAACAAACCTAAGCATAAAAATACACAGGTTTCCCTGTGTCTTTTGAGTCTTTATTTCTTTATGAAGGTTCTTATGCCACATAACACCGCTTTTCTCTTGTTCACCTGTCTTTTGTTACAGGGGCCTCAGCCATGAGCCTGAGATGAGAATGAAACACACAACGTTTTCTCCCCTGCAGCCCCTCATCCCCTGCACGTTCCCTGTGGTTTGCATTCTGGTTATAACTCCTCTCCTAAGGCAGGGACTGTGTTCCTTCACATTCTGTAATCACTGAATTTTATACTTCCAGTTTACACAGAGTTAGAAAAGCTGGTTTCAAGTGTCACTTCTGTCAGTCTTCAGCTAAACCCCTGGGTAAATTCCCGAGCAGTCAGAATCATTGGCATTACTGAGGATTCACTCTGGCCCAGCGTGTTAGCCTTGATAATCCCCTATGGGGTAAGTAGGAACAGCATCTTCACTTTCACCAGCACAGGAGCAGAGGCTCAACGAAGGTCCCTACCTTACCCGAGGTCACACAGTTAATCACTGGCAGTGCAGGGACTGGAACCCCTGCCAGACACTTCTACAACAGTGCCTGCTACGTATTAGTGTTCAGTTGATTTGTTTTGACGGCTTGTTAACTTAATACCAAGCGGTGTGCGTTAGCCTTTCCATCTAAAATGAGAGAAATTATACTAATACTTATCATCAGGGGTTTTGCGGAGAATCAATACAGCCGGAGATTGCCTTTGAAAGTGGGAAAGCACCATAGAAAAGTCAACCATTGTCATAATTTTTCCTCATCCCTGCTTCCTTTCACCTGAGGCTGATCAAGGGACTCCAGGAGAGGGTGGATAAGGAGTGTGAGGTCACTTCTGAGTGCTAGTCTGACGTGACCTCCTTAACACACTGTTCCCTGGCCTGCACCATAGGGCATGGACTGAAATGTGTGTAGCGTCTTACATCGCCACGATTGTACAAGTGAGGAATCATGACCCCTCTCCGGGCAGGGTGACTGGGAGCTGGTCCCCAGCCCTCAGTGCTGACAGATGGGTCAAGTTGGCCTCCTTCCCAAGCGCTGGTTTGGATTCTTTCAGCGTCTACTTTTTCAGTTGGATCTCATTTAATTGTTGTCATTTCATGCGTTCACCTCGAGGCCCTGGGCACCTTACACACCTTAAACGCATCAGGCATAAAGCATACAAAAATAAATTCCAGTTCAATCTTTCCACATGGTGGAAAACCGGCCACTTATATTAATAATGGAACCCTGATGTGTCCATCTAAAACCCTCTGAAGACCACCTCACGGGGAAAACAAAACCACAGCAGTTTCACCAGTTCAAGAGGGAGGAGAGCAGGAAGGAGAGAAAGAAAAAGAAAGGGAAGGAGGGAGGGGAAAAAGAGAAAACAAAAGAAAAGAGAAAATGCACAACGTTCTTTTTCTTCCTCATTCACTATCTATCCTGCTGTGGTAACTTCAAATCGTTTTGAGGCCATTTTACCATAAATATGCAGCCAAGGTCCACACATCTTACAGCACAATCACGAGAAAAAAGAACATTTATTTCTGAGCACGAGGAAACCCACACATTGTTCATGAAGGGCTGCTCAGTGTGATTTGCTTTATTTCCCTTTGTTCTCACGTTTTCTAAAGTTTAAATTCAATTAAATTCAAGGGGACAGTGGTCAGATATCAGAAAACCAAAAAAAAAAATCGGTTTCTATTTTCCTTCGTTGAAATGGGAATGTAAACAAACCAAGGTCCACGCATTCTTGAGATCACGCAGGACTCCAGGCCTCAGTCTGTCTGCAGGATCCACATGTGCCTGTTTTCCACTGGAACTACGGACAGGAAAGGCGGCTCAACTGACCCCCCGGGCCAACCCACTCCTGCACCCTGAGACGGCTTCATCCACAGATCCAGCCCCTACTGGGTTCCTGGAAAAGACAACAGAACCAGTGCCAGTCACTGACGTGGAGGATGGACGGGTGGGAGGTGGGAGAAAAGAAATCAGCCGACACGGTCACACCCAGCGCCAGAGAGAGGCCTTGGTGTGGGTGCAGCCCTGTGGGACAAGGTGACCAGAAATGGCAGGCGGCACCTGTGTCTCCTCTTCCAACAACCCAGGTGAAGCTGGAGCTTTGGTTTGGTTTTAACACGGCCCCTCCCAGGGTTTGAACGTTGATATAAGTCCCACGTTCAAACCACCACACAAGCCTACGCTGTGTGGGCACAGGACACATCTGCAGAGGTTGAGCCCACGTGGTTTGGTCTTCTTCCTCCGAATGAGCTTGCGGTCTGCAGGCTGCCTTCCTCTCCCCACACTGCCTCCCCACTGCCAGCCCACGCGTGGTGGCCATGTATGGCCTTGTGAGTGGTTCACTTTGTTCCTTCATGCTGTCCACTTGGAACCTGTAGTTGCATGAGTTTATAATCCCAGGCTTAGATCCATCTCCGCCTCCCTTTAAAAACAGCAAGCCTTAGCTCAGGGAGACGGGTGTTCACAGAGCCAGGATGCCACGCACTGCTCTGTCCCCGGCTCGCGTCCATGCCTGATGTCTACACTGAGCTGAACATCGATCTCTTCACGATCAACCCTGGAAACGATGACTTAGGATGCCACCTTTTAAGGTCCCTGTATTTATTATCTCTTTCTATGCCACAAATGACCCCAAATGTAACGGCTTAGGAAACAAACGTGTATTATCTCGCAGTTTCTGCAGATAGGCCAGTGAGCACAGCTGAACTGGGGTCTCTCCCTCAAGGCCTCTTGTGCGGCTGCATCCCAGTGCCGGCTGGGGCTGGAGCCCTCTCCAGGCCGACTCCGGAGGGTGGCTTCCAGGCTCACGCAGGGGACACAGGCAGGTCTTCGGTTCTTGCCGGTACGTCCAGACGTGGCTTCCATGCCTCATGCACTTCTCCACGGGGCAGCTCACAGGGGAGCCTGTCGCCCCAGAGCCAGACATTTGCAGGGTGAGGGACAGAGAGCCCCACGAAGTCACAGTCATTTTATAACAGCCTCAGAGGCCACGTCTTTTCCACATTCCATTTGTTAAAAGCGAGTCTGCAGATCTCACCCACACTCAGGAGGAGGGGATTTCAGCAGGAGGCCGGGTTCGGACCACAGGCCCTTCAGCTTCCCAGGCACAGCAGACACCCACAGCAGGGGCAGTGCAGGGCGCCTGCCGGGAGCGGTTCCCAGGCACACGCCGTCCTGCAAGAGTGCTCAGGACCCCCTTACTTTCAGAGCTGCCTCATAAGCCCCCATTGCCGTGCTTCCAAAGGCAGGACCTCAACTCGCCTTTCTCACGGCGGCTCTCACTTACTCTCCCAGGCAGCGCAGTCACTACCCCGGGTCCCGCAGTGCCCCACACCAGCCCCTGTCCTGCCTGGTCTTAGCAGTACCCTTATTTTCCAATATTTCAACATTTTCTCACTTCAAAACATCATCATGTGATTAGCACCACAGGTTCTACACCCCAGTGTAAATGGCTGGGTTTATACAGACAGCAAATAAGAGATATACAGTTGCTTATAAATATTTGTGTATTTTGTATATTACAAGACAATGACATTATTTATCTATTATATTTATTTACCATAAACAGTATATGGATGGCATCATGAAAAACCTTCCAAAAATCATTCAACCTTCTCAAAGTTTTGCATGTAAAAATGAACGTGCCATGAATGGAATCTTTTGCATTTATTCTCTGAACGGTCTCTCAAACACAAGGGTGGATCAATTAGCAAAAAAAAAAAAAAAAAAAAAAGGCGGGGGAAAGTCATCTTAATGGAAAAAACGCTTCTGTTATCTGAATCTTATTACTATTATTTGAGTCTCTTTTTGGAGGAACTGCCTATTTGGTTTTTTTTTCGTAAACATTTCCTAAGGACAAAAGTATTTCTGAACATATGGGCCATGTCTCTGTTTTGGATGTAAAAACTTCTGGCATTTCGCTGACTTCATTTCATTCTGAGTCACTCTCTCATTTGCTGTAAACATCAGGATATTTTGATCAATTAGGAATGACTGAGATACTTTGAGCATAACACGACTATCACTCTCTCTCCTAAATGGGCAAGCGACCCAATGTGCTGTTTTCCTAATTATTTTTAAATTTATATTTTCTGTTTATTTAGTGACTGAAGCAGATGGTCTGAGTGGAGTTTTTGTTAAACTCCAAATAAATGCTGTCCAGCCCAGTGCTCGATGGCGATGAAAGACCAGCTGGCCAGGCCCTGAGAAATCGTGCACTGGGCTGCCTTGGGGCCTTGTCAGGTCATGTCTACAAGAGGTCCATGAGTTTGAGTGAGAAATAATCTCTCAAGATTTTGCTCACCTTACTCAGATCTGCTGTGCCTGGAATTGGGCAATTCAGTGGTCCTACAAGAGTGTGCTCGGTCAATGACACACCCCGCAAGCAAACAACACAACACACACACACACACACACACACAATCTCATACACACATCCCTCACCACATACCCACACACATCCCTCACAGAAACGCATCACACACCCGACATACACATCACTTACAGACACACCACACACTCCACATGTCATATGCACCCCACACACATTACACACCCCCACACACAACACACCACACAACATACCACATCCCTCACAGACACACAGACTTCACCCACCCCATATGCACATCCCTTACAGACACATACCGCACACCCCACATACCTCATATGCACCCCACACATACCACACACTCCACACAAACCCCCAAGACACCACACACACCCCAAACACAACACACACACACCCCTCACACATATATCACATACCCCACATACACATCCCTTACAGACACACACCACACACCCCACACACCTCATATGCACCATATGCACCTCACATACACCAGACACCACACACGCATACTCCCCACACAGCA
>PVKP010018429.1:0-44295 GCA_004027715.1 Plecturocebus donacophilus | reverse complement strand
CCAGGAAATTCCCTCAGGTACCTACATCACCATGGCCCTAGGCTTCAAGCACAAAACTGGGCAGCCATTTGAGCAGACATACAGCTAGCTGCAGAAGATTTTTTTAATAACCCAGTGGCTCCTGGAACACCAGTGAGACAAAACCATTCACTCCCCTGGAAAGGGGGCTGAAGCCAGGGAGCCAAGTGGTCTAGCTCAGTGGATCCCACCCCCATATAGCCCAGCAAGCTAAGATCCACTGGCTTGAAATTCTCACTGCCAGCACAGCAGTCTGAAGTCAACCTGGGTCACTCAAGCTTAGTGGAAGGAGGGGTGTCTGCCATTACTGAGCTTGAGTAAGCAGTTTTCCCCTCACAGTGTGAACAAAGACTTCAGGAAGTCTGAACTCAGCAGAGCCTACCACAGCTCTGCAAACCTCTGTAGCCTGATTGCCTCTCTAGATTCCTCCTCTCTGGGAAGGACATCTATGAAAGAAAGGCAGCAGCCCCAGGCAGAGGCTTATAGATAAAACTCCCATCTCCCTGGGACAGAGCAACTGGGGTAAGGAACGACTGTGGGCACCGCTTCAGCAGACTTAAACATTCCTGCCTGCCGGCTCTGAAGAGAGCAGCAAATCTCCAGCACAGTGCTCAAGCTCTGCTAAGGGACAGACTGCATTCTCAAGTGGGTCCCTGACCCTCATGCCTCCTGACTGGGAGACACCTCCCAGCTGGGGCCGACAGAAACTTCATACAGGAAAGCTCTAGCTGGCATCTGGCGGGTGCTCCTCTAGGACGAAGCTTCCAAAGGAAGGAAAAGGCAGCAATCTTTGCTGTTCTGCAGCCTCCACTGGTGATGCCAGGATCTGGAGTGGACCTCCAGCAAACTCTAGCAGACCTCCAGCAGAGGGGCCTGTTACAAGGAAAACTAACAAACAGAAAGGAATAGCATCAACATCAACAAAAAGGACATTCACACAGAAACCCCATCCAAAGGTCACCAACATAAAAAAACCAAAGATAGATAAACCCATGAAGAGAGGAAAAAGCAGCACAAAAAGGCTGAAAATTCCAAAAACCAGAACGCCTATTCTCTTCTAGGAGATCACAACTCCTCACCATTAGGGGAAGAAACCTGGATGGAAAATGAGTTTGATGAATTAACGTGACTAGGCTTCAGAAGGTAAGTAATAACAAACTCCTCCAAGCTAAAGGAGCATGTTCTACCCCAACGCAAGGAAGCTGAGAACCTTGATAAAAGGTTTCAGGAATTGCTAACTAGAATAACCAGTTTAGAGAAGAACATAAGTTATCTGATGGAGCTGAAAAACACAGCATGAGAACTTCATGAAGCATATCTAAGTATCAACAGCTGAATCAATCAAGTGGAAGAAAGGATATCAGAGACTGAAGATCAACTTAATGAAATAAAGCATGAAGACAAGACTAGAGAAAAAAAAATAAAAAGAAACAAAGCCTCCAAGAAATACGGGACTATGTGAAAAGACCAAATCTACGTTTGATTGGTGTACCTGAAAGTGATAAGAAGAATGGAATCAAGTTGGAAAACACTCTTCGGGATGTTATCCAGGGGAACTTCCCCAACCTAGCAAGACAGGGCAACATTCAAATTCAGGAAATACACGAACACCACAAAGATACTCCTCGAGAAAAGCAACCCCAAGACACATAACTGTCAGATTCACCAAGGTTGAAATGAAGGAAAAAATGTTAAGTGCAGCCAGAAAGAAAGGTTGAGTTACCCAAAAGGGGAAGCCCATAAGACGAACAGGAGGTCTCTCTGAAGAAACCCTACAAACCAGAAGAGAGTAAGGGCCAATATTCAACATTCTTAAAAGAAATTTCAACCCAGAATTTCATATCCAGCCAAATTAAGCTTCATAAGCAAAAGAGAAATAAAATCCTTTAGAGAAAAGGAAATGCTGAGAGATTTTGTCACCAACAGGTCTGCCTTACAACAGCTCCTGAAGGAAGCACTAAATATGGAAAGGGAAAACAGGCACCAACCACTCCAAAAACATACCAAATTGTAAAGACCATCGACACCATGAAGAAACTGCATCAACTAACAAGCAAAATAACCAGCCAGCATCATAAGGACAGTACTAAATTCACAATATCAGCCTTAAATGTAAATGGGCTAAATGCCCCAAGGAAAAGACATAGACTGGCAAACTGAATAAAGACCCAACACTCACTGGTATGCTATATTCAGGAGACCCATCTCACACGCAAAGCCACACATGGGCTCAAACCAAAGGGCTGAAGGAAGATTTACCAAGCAAAGGGAAAGAAAAAAAAAACAAAAAAACAAAAAAACAAACCTGGGGGTTGCAATCCTAGTCTCTGATTAAAAAAGACTTTAAACGAATAAGATCAAAAAAGACAAAGAAGGCATTACATAATGCTAAAAGTATCAATGCAACAAGAAAAGCTAACTATCCTAAATATATATGCACCCAATACAGGAGCATCCAGATTCATAAAGCAAGTTCCTAGAGACCTACGAAGAGACTTATACTCCCACATAATAATAGTGGGAGACTTTAACATTTCATTGTCAATAATAGATCAACAAGACAGAAAATTAACAAGGATATCCAGGACTTGAACTCAGCTCTGGACCAAGCAGACCTAATAGACATCTACAGAACTCTCCACCCCAAATCAACAGAATACACATTCTTCTTAGCACCACATCACACTTACTCTAAAATTGACCACATACTTGAAAGTAAAACACTCCTCAGCTAATGCAAAAGAATGGAAATCATAACAAACAGTCTCCCAGACCACAGTGCATTCATATTAGAACTCAGGATTAAGAAACTTACTCAAAACTGCACAACTGCATGGAAACTGAACAACCTGATCCCAAATGAGTACTGGGTAAATAACAAAATTAAGGCATAACTCGTTAAGTGGGAGCTGAACAATAAGAACACATGGACACAGGAAAGGGAACATCACACACCAGGGCCTGTTCAGGGGTTGGGGGTTAGGGGAGAGTTAGCATTAGGAGAAATATCAAATGTAGATCACAGGTTGATGAGTGCAGCAAACCACAGTGACATGTGTATACCTATGTAACAAACCTGCACGTTCTGCAAGACTCTGTCTCAAAAAACAAAACAAAACAAAACAAATAATCATCTTTTTCCTCTGAATCTACAAACAGGTATTTCTTGAATGTTAATTATAAAAAAATTTTTTTAGCTATCATGTTTAGCAAATATAGAAACTTCTCCATGTTACAATTATAAATCTTTCATAGATATGTTTCAAATATACATGGCATGAGACACAATGATTTCTTCATGTGTCAATAAATAAGATGTACTACTCCAAAAGAAGTTTTCTGGGATAATAAATCTTTAGGTTCACCATATGAAAATAAGAATTCTCTTTAGTATACATTATATGATTTTCTTAAATTTCCTTCTAAAATGACAAATGAATGAGATCAAAAGAATCCATCAGGTCATATTCAATATGAATAATGAATGACATACTAATAGACTAGATAATGCAAAACTGAACACCATAAACATGATATGGAATGGTCATCCTCATTCTGTCTTGCATCTACTTTCAAACCAAAATGCAGCTGCACCACTGTATCTATAATTTCATTAAAAATTAGGCATAATCACTGAAAATCTCTATATGTGAACAATAGATCTTCATTTTTAAGCAAAGATTCTTTCTTCCCTTCAACCACAGTTGCCATAACAAACTCTCAAAGGTTCTTTTTGTTTTACTATGATACAAACAATACAACACTGATAAAGTCACAGAACAGTGATAGAAAAATAACAAGCCTTATGGTTTTCTTTATGAACTACTAGTCTTAAACAAACACTTAGGAACTTATAAATTTATATTTAGTGATAAAATAGGAAAATAAAGAAAAGCAAGGCAGTACCTACAAAAGAAACCTGAATGCAAAATGAAATACATAAATACACAAAAAGCTTAAATTCCTAACAAAGCATGCAAATAATAAACATTAATAAAATTCTTTTAAAAGCAGATGTGTACATGTCCTTGCAAAATTAAATGTAGAAAAATAATAACTTTTGCACTTGTCTATTTAATTCTCTCAACAGTTATTAGAAGGGAGATCTTAATATTTACTACTCTTTCATCCTACAAAGCAAACATTTTACTTTTAAAACAGCAGTAAGTAAATTATTTTAAAATATTTTCCACATAAAATTTTTCTAGTCTAACTAGACAGTAGAAAGTAAAATTACTTCAAGGAGAGAAAAGCTTCGCCAGTAGAAACTTCAAGAGATTATCTGTTCTTGTTTTCTTTTTTAATTTTAGCTTTTGAAATGGGGAGAAGGGGATAGAGACATGCTTATTTTTTTAATCAAGCACAATTTCCTAAAATCATTCAAAAGTGATTCTTTGCATGTTCTTTCCACTAGATCCTAACTATACACAACTGACTCCTGCTAAGAGAAAGGTACAGAGTTCTAAGAGACTAACAAGCAGAAAATAGAGAAAGACAACATAATACTATTTCAACAAAAATAGAACTTTACAAGTAGAAAATAATCTGAGCTTAGGCTCAGTTATATTAAAGTACACATGAGAAGTATGTCAAAGAAGAGAATGAGTTATTATCTTTGCCAATTGGGCAGAAAAACAGGCAATTAGACAAGAATATATCAGTCAATGTTATCACTCCATAAATGGCAACAATTTTAATCTTTCCAATCTACTTATATACATAGATAACCTATTCCCTGAAAATAGGGGGGAAATAATTATGAGATTTAAAAAGCAGCTTCTCAGACTAAACAAGTAGTAATAGAGCTTTCTAGTTTAAAATACTGTCTATCTAGCAAATCTGGTACAAACTTTCCAAAATACCTTCTAAAATGCCTATGAAAAACAAAGTATAAAAACATTAGGTTGGACTGGTGGCTCATGCCTCTGATCCCAGCACTTTGGTAGGCCAAGGCAGGTGGATTACTTGAGGTCAGTAGTTCAAGACCAGCCTAGCCAACATGATCAGACTCTGTCTCTACTAAAAATATGAAAATTAGCAGGGCATGGTGGCACACGCCTTTCATCCCAGCTACTTGGGAGACTGAGGCAGGAGAATCGTTTGAATCCAGGAGGTGGAGGTTGCAGTGAGTCAAGACTGCGCCACTACACTCCAGCCTGGGCAAAAAGGCAAGACTCTGTCTCAGAAACAAAACAAAAACAAACAAACAAACAAAACCATTAAACCTCATTCCAGGACAAAAAGTCAGTAACTACCAGAATTTTAAGGCTGATAGATCTGTACCAGAAAGTTTTAGAAGGTATTCGGGTACAATGGTATATGCCTGCAGCTCAGCTACTTGGGAGAGAATTGCTTGAGCCCCTGAGTTTGATACCAGCCTGGAAAACATAGCAAGACCCTGTCTCTGTTAAAAAATAATAAATACATATATAAAATTGATGACATCTTATAATAAATTCCAAAAAAGTAAATAAAAATACAGATAATATTCTCTCATCTCACTACAATAAAATGAAAAATTTTTAATTAAGAATAAACTCAGAAAATAAAGACTCTTCCACAAAAAATTTTAAACTCTCACAATCCTGGAAAAGATTAAAAAATAAGCCAAAATTGCAAAACTCTTACAAACATGACAAAAAAATTATCAGATATTTCGTAGCTCACACTTGTAATCCCAATATTTTGGGAGATCGAGGTGGGCAGACTGCTTGAGCTTGGAAGTTCAAGACCAGCCTGGGGAACATGGTGAAACCCCGTCTCTACAAAAAATAAAAAATAAGCTGGACGTGGTAGCGTGTGCTTGTAGTTCCAGCTACTCAGGAGGCTAAGGCAGGAATATTGCTGGAGCCAAGGAAGTCGAGGCTGCAGTGAGTTGTCATCATGCCACTCGACTCCAGACTGGGTGACAGAACAAGACCCTGTCTCTAAAGTAAAATAAAAACATAACTAGGCTTGGCTTAGGAAAAGAGTAAAAATTAAAAATTAATCTAAAAGTCAGTTCATGGAAGGAGAAAAAAATTAAATAGCTATCACATTTAAAACAAAATCAGTTCTCAACTTCTTGGCTACGATCGAGTACAAAAAAAAAAAGCCCACACACACAAAAAAAGAAGAAACTTCAAGTATTTTAATAAATGAATATTTCACTCCAAGGGAGAGAAAAATCTAAACGTACCAATTTTCACATAGGAAGTAAAAAACATATTAATCCAAACCCAAAGCACTGGGATCCAAATAATTTCATGGGGAAATTCCTCAAAAACCTAAAAAAGCAGATAATACCAAAGCTTTCATTAAACTGCTCTGGCCAGGCACGGTGGCTGTAATCCCAACACTTTGGGAAACCAAGTCAGGAGGATTACTTCAGCCTAAGTGTTCAGCCTGGTCAAACATACTGAGAGGCATTATCTCCATAAAAAAATATAAAAATTAGCTGAGTGTGATGGCACGTGCCTGTAGGCGCGTGCCTGTAGCTACTAGGGAGGCTGAGGCGGGAGAATCAATTGAGCCCAGGAGTTTAAGGCTGTAGTGAGCTATAATTGTGCCACTGCACTCCAGCCTGGGTGACAGAGCAAGACCCTGTCTTTAAACAACAACAAAAAAAAACAGCTCCAGAACATATTTTTTTAAACCAAGTTCTTTTTATAACACTGATGAAAACAGAATATAAGAGTGTACCACTAATTAAAACGTTTCCAAAGATTTACAGAATATCAAGATTACTTATAAACATCAATGCAAAAAAAAAAAAAAGTTAGAAACAAAACTAGGTATAGGTAGTATTTCTTTCTGTTTTGTTTTGTTTTGAGACAGAGTCTTACTCTGTCACCCAGGCTGGAGTGCAGTGGCACAGTCTCAGCTTACCACAACCTCCACCTCCCAGGTTCAAGCGATTCTCCTGCCTCAGCCTCCCGAGTAGCTGGGATTACAGCGCCCACCACCACACTCGGCTTATTTTTGTATTTTTAGTAGAGATAGGGTTTCACCATCTTGGCCAGGCTGGTCTCGAACTCCTGACCTCGTGATCCACCCTCCTCGGCCTCCCAAAGTGCTGGTATTACAGGCATGAACCACCGTGCCTGGCTGACAGTACATTTATAAAAATAATATATTCAGACGAAGTAAGGCTTATCCTAGGAATGACAGAATGATTCAACATCAAGAAATATAATTCATGAGATAAACAGGTCTAAACAGAAAAAAAACAAACAGTATTCTATCTATAGTAGATGAAAAGCTAAGAAGGTGATAAATGGATTAGGGGCTTTCAGAGAAACATTTTACTGCATGTTTTTAAAGTTTTGTTAGCCATATGTAATCTATTCAAATAATTCTTTTTGAATTGGCCTTCAAACCGGAAATGTAAATACAATCATAATTTGAAAAACTACTTGTTATTACTATTTTGGATGTATTCTAACTGTATATTAAAGTTAAAAACACTTAATTATCCCTTCATTGTGTTTAACAGATCAAATTAAACAAAACAAAGAGGTTTGGTTGTAGCGCTATATTAATAAATTCCTAAAATCAAAATAATCTTCAAGATTTTAAAGATACACAGATAAGAAATTCTATTATTTTTCTACAAAATTAGTATGCATGTTTTATAGTTGTAAATTTTGTTTAAAACTTCATAAAAACTAGCATTACTGAAATAAATGATCTATACTTCCCTGAAAATGCTGTAAGGTTCATAATACCATTATTTTACCATCCCATTAGCAAAGATAAAAATCTCCAGAGTAGTAATCTGTCAATTGTAGTTACTATCTTATAACCGGTGTTACTAAGATCTTACACCATTATATCAATTCTTCTACAAAATGTGTTTTCCTTTTGTATTTTATGACCAAAAATACTTTGGTAAGAGACATTAAGGACAAAAATCAATTAAGAAAAACTGAAAGTGGGAAGAGGAGACTATTTAAATTCTAAAAATTAGAACTGTTTTCATTAATTTATTTAAATATTTCATTAATTTATTCCACCCAGGCTGAAGTGATCTTGGCTCACTGTTGCCTCAACCTCCCAGGCTCAAGCAATTGTTCCACCTCTGCTCCCTGGGTAGCTGGAACTACAGGCATGTGCC
The DNA here is from genome assembly GCA_004027715.1 of Plecturocebus donacophilus. Lineage (NCBI taxonomy): Eukaryota > Metazoa > Chordata > Mammalia > Primates > Pitheciidae > Plecturocebus > Plecturocebus donacophilus. Next base: position 36,182 of record PVKP010018429.1, on the reverse strand, counting down.
ACCATGCCTGGCCAATTTTTTTGTATTTTTTGCAGACAGGGTTTTGCCACGTTGCCCAGGCTGGTCTCGAACTCTTGGGCACAAGTGATCAAACTGCCTTGACTTCCCAAAGTGCTGGGATTACAGGTGTGAGCCACCACACCTGGCTAGAATTGCTTTTAAAAAAGAACTGTCCTATGATTTTAAGGAGTTACATAAGCTAAGTATAAAGAAAAACATGGTAAGAGCACTGTATTTCTAGTGAAAAACTACATAAAAAGTTGTTCCACATAATTGCTTCAAATCTCTAAACAATAGTTCTGATGTTATACATTAGCAAATATTTCTAAGCAGTACTGACTTGACTAAGGAAATTATACTTCCTAAACACATTTTCTTAAATGCTGAACTCTGAATTATGACAGCACAACCTGTCAAATTCACTTTTTAAAAAACAAACCAGAGTGGGGCGCCAAGATGGCCTAGAGAAGCCAGCACCGGAATGCAGCTCCCAGTGAATGAGACAGAGGGCTAGAGGACTTCACCATTCCAAACGAGGTGCCAGGTTCGTTTCTGTGGGACTTACAGGGCACTGAAATTAGGCCCAGGGAAGGGTGGGGGCGGGCACATCCCTACCAAACATGCAGCCAGCTGGGAGGGTCAGGGGACTTAACCCCCTCAGTGTTCCATTTTGGATCCTGTGCCACGGTCCACAAGAGCCCTGCCTGACGGTGGGGCGCCGTGGGTAGTCGATGCAAATCTGAGCAGTGGGCGCAGCAAGTTGTCGCAGGGACCTGGGCGGGAGTTTGGACTAATGCCAACGGGACAGACCATCCCACAGAGGAAGGCAGAGTTGAAAGCAGGGAAACAGATTATAAGGCCTGGCAGGCCCCACCTCCTCAGAATTCAAACTGAAGCCCTCGCTAGAGAGCTTGGCAGCAAATCCACCAGCTTGACCCCAACCAGGAAGATCCACCTGGGGAAGGAAAGGTGCCATTGGGAAGGCGGGGCCAATCTCACCTGCAAACAAACTCCAGGGAAGGACCACCCACCCAACAACCTGACTGAATCCGAGAGCGCCCAGCAACGCCCTCTACAAGCCAAAAAAGATACAGCTCCAACCTCAACAGAAAAAAAAAGATCACTCAGAGACTCCTGAAATCACCAACTTCAAAGATTAAAGGGACATAAATCCACAAAGATGGGAGAAAAATAGCGCAAAAAGGATGAAACCATCAAAGAACAGAACACCTCTTCTCCTCCCAGGGATCACAACTCCTCACCATCAAGGGAATAAAAAAAGAGAAAGAATCTGACGAATTGACAGAAGCAGGCTTTAGAAGTTGGGTAATTAACAAACTTTCTGAGTTAAAAGACCATGTTCTAACCCAATGCAATGAAACTAAGAATCTTGAAAAAAGGTTAGACGAAATGCTAACTAGAATAACCAGCTTAGAGAAGAACATAAACGACTTGATGGAGCTGAAAACCACAGCACAAGAACTTCGCAAGGCATACAAAAGTTTCAACAGCTGAATCAATCAAGCAGAAGAAAGGATATCAGAGATAGAAGATCAAATCAATGAAATAAAACAAGAAGGTAAGATTAGAGAAAAAAAAGTGAAAAAAAAATGAACAAAGCCTCCAAGAACTATGGGATGATGTGAAAAAACCTAACCTACGCTTGATCAGCATACCTGAATGTGACAGAGAGAATGAATCCAAGTTGGAAAACACTCTTCAGGATATTATCCAAGAGAACTTTCCCAACCTAACAAGGCAGGCCAACATTCAAATCCAGGAAATACGGAGAATACCACAAAGATATTCCTCAGGAAGAGCAACTTCAAGGCACATAGTTGTCAGATTCACCAGGGTTGAAATGAAGGGAAAAAATACTAAGGGCAGCCAGAGAGAAAGGTCGAGTCACCCACAAAGGAAAGACCATCAGACTCACAGTGGATATCTCAGCAGAAACCCTACAAGCTAGAAGGGAGTGGGGGCCAATATTCAACATCCTTAAAAAAAAGAACTTTCAACCCAGAATTTCATAACCAGCCAAACTAAGCTTCATAAGTGAAGAAGTAAAATCCCTTACAGACAAGCAATTACTGAGAGATTTTGTCGCTACAAGACCTGCCTTACAGGAGCTACTGAAGGAAGTACTAAACAGGGAAAGGAACAACCAGTACCAGCCACTGCAAATATGTACCAAATGGTAAAGAATAATGACGCAATGAAGGAGCCACATCAATTAACGGGCAAAACAACCAGCCAGTAACAAAATGGCAGGATCAATTTCAAACATAACAATATTAACATGAACTGTAAATGGCCTAAATGCCCCATTCAAAAGACACAGACTGACAAACTGGATAAAAAGTCAAGACCCATCGGTGTGCTGTATTCAGGAGACCCATCTCACATACAAAGACTCACATAGACTCAAAATAAAGGGATGAAAGAAGATTTACCAAGCAAATGGAGAGCAAAAAAAAGCAGGGTTAGCAATCCTAGTCTCTGATAAAATGGACTTTAAACCAACAAAGATCAAAAGAGACAAAGAAGGGCATTATATAATGGTAAAAGGATCAATGCAACAAGAAGAGCTAACTACCCTAAATATTTATGCACCCAATGCAGGAGCACCCAGATACATAAAGCAAGTTCTTAAAGACCTACAAAGAGACTGACTTACACTCCTGCACAATAATAGTGGGAGACTTTAACACTCCACTGACAATACTGGACAGATCAATGTGACAGAAAGTCAACAAGGATATCCAGGACTTGAACACAGATTTCGACCAAGCAGAGCTAATAGACATTTATAGGACACTCCATCCCACATCCACAGAATACACATTCTTCTCAGCACCACATTGTACTTACTCCAAAGCAACAGGAAGTAAATCACTCCTCAGCAAATGCGAAAGAACAGAAATCACAACAAACAGTTTCTCAGACCACAGTGCAATCAAATTAGAACTCAGGATTAAGAAAAGCACTCAAAACCGCACAATCACATGGAAACTGAACAACTTGCTCCTGAATGACAAATGGATAAACAATGAAATGAAGGCAGAAATAAAGATTTCTTTGAAACCAACGAGAATGAAAACACAACATACCAGATCCTACGGGACACATTTAAATCAGTGTCTAGAGGGAAATTCATAGCAATAAATGCCTACATGAGAAACAAGGAAAGATCTAAAATCGACATCCCATCATCAAAATTGAAAGAGCTAAAGGAGCAAGATCAAAAAAACTCAAAAGCAAGCAGAAGACAAGAAATAACTAAGATCAGAGCAGAACTGAAGGAGATAGAGACATAAAAAACTTTTCAAAAAATCAGTAAATCCAGAAGCTGGTTTTTTGGAAAGATCAACAAAATAGACCGCTAGGCTAGACTAATAAAAAAGAAAAGAGAGAAGAATCGAATAGATGCAATAAAAAAAGATAAAGGGGAGATCACCACTGATTCCTTGGAAATACAAACTACCAACAGATTACTACAAACAACTCTATGCGCATAAACCAGTAAATCTGGAAGAAATGGATAAATTCCTGGACACTTGCACACTCCCAAGACTAAGCCAAGAATAAGTTGAAACCCTGAATAGACCAATAACAAAGTCTGAAGTCGAGACAGCAATTAATAGCCTACCAACCAAAAGAAGTCCAGGTCCAGACGGGTTCACAGCTGAATTCTACCAGATACAAAGAGGAGCTGGTACCATTCCTGTTGAAACTATTCCAAACAATACAAAAAGAGGGAATCCTTCCTCTTTCCATGAGACCAACATCATCCTGATACCAAAATCTGGCAGAGACACAACTAAAAAAGAAAACTACAGGCCAATATCCATGATGAACATTAATGCAAAAATCTTCAATAAAATACTGGCAAATTGAATCTAACAGCACATCAAAAAGCTTATCCATCACAATCAAGTAGGCTTCATCCTGGGGATGCAAGGCTGGTTCAACATATGCAAATCTGTAAGTGTAATTCACCACATAAACAGAACCAAAGACAAAAACCACATGATTTTCTCAACAGATTATCTCAATAGATGCAGAGAAGGCCTTCGACAAAATTCAGCAGCTCTTTGTGTTAAAAACTCACAATAAACTAGGTATCGATGGAACATATTTCAAAACAATAAAAGCCATTTACAACAAACCCACAGCCAATACCATACTGAATGGGCAAAAATTAGAAGCATTCCCTTTGAAAACTGGCACTAGACAAGGATGCCCTCTCTCACCACTCCTATTCAATATAGTATTGGAAGTTCTAGCCAGAGCAATTCGGCAAGAAAAAGAAATAAAGGGCATTCAAATAGGAAAAGAAGACATCAAACTGTCCTATTTGCAGACGACATGATCGTATATTTAGAAGACCCCACAGTCTCAAGCCCAAAACCTCCTTAAGCTGATAAGCAACTTCAGCAAAGTCTCAGGATACAAAATCAATGTGCAGAAATCACATGCATTTCTATAAACCAATAACAGACAAACAGAGAGCCAAATCATGAGCTAACTCCCACTTACAATTGCTACAAAGAGAATAAAATACCAAGGAATACAACTAACAAAGCGGGTAAAAGAACTCTTCAAGGAGAACTACAAACCACTGATCAAGTAAATAAGAGAGGACACAAACAGATGGAAAAACATTCCATGCTCATGGTTAGGAAGAATCAATATTGTGAAAATGGCCATATTGCCCAAGTAATTTATAGATTCAATGCTATTCCCATCAAGCTACCATTGACCTTCACAGAACTGGGAAAAAAAACACTTTAAACTTCATGTGGAACCAAAAGAGAGCCCACATAGCCAAAACAATCCTAAGCAAAAAGAACAAAGCTGGAGGCATCATGCTACCTGACTTCAAACTATACTACAAGGCTACAGTAATCAAAACAGCATGGTACTGGTACCAAAACAGAGACACAGACCAACGGAACAGACCAGAGGCCTCGGAAGCAACGCCACACATCTACAACCATCTGATCTTTGATAAACCTGACAGAAACAAGCAGTGGGGAAAGGATTCCCTATTTAATAAATGGTGTTGGGAAAACTGGATAGCCATATGCACGAAGCTGAAACTGGACCCCTTCCTGTCACCTTACACTAAAATTAACTCCAGATGGATGAAAGATTTAAACATAAGAACTAACACCATAAAAACCCTAGAAGAAAACCTAGGCAAAACCATTCAGGACATAGGCACAAGCAAGGACTTCATGACTAAAACACCAAAAGTAATGGCAACAAAAGCCAAAATAGACAAATGGGACCTAATTACAAAGAGCTTCTGCACAGCAAAAGAAACGATCATTAGAGTAAACTGGCAACCAACAGAATGGGAAAAATTTTTCGCAATCTACTCATCAGACAAAGGGCTAACATCCAGAATCTACAAAGAACTAAAGCAGATTTACAAGAAAAAAACAAACCCATTCAAAAGTGGGCAAAGGATATGAACAGGCTCTTTTCAAAAGAAGACAAATATGCAGCCAACAAACATGAAAAAATGCTCATCATCACTGGTCATTAGAGAAATGCAGATCAAAACCACATTGAGATACCATCTCACGCAATTAGAATGGCGATCATTAAAAAATCTGGAGACAACAGATGCTGGAGAGGATGTACAGAAAAAGGAACACTTTTACCTGAAAGTGTAAATTAGTTCAACCATTGTGGAAGACACTGTGGCAATTCCTCAAGGATCTAGAAATATAAATTCCATTTGACCCAGCAATCCCATTACTGGGTATATACCCAAAGGACTATAAATCATTCTATCATAAAGACACATGCACACCTATATTCACTGCGGCACTGTTTATGATAGCAAAGACCTGGAACCAACCAAAATGCCCATCAATGATAGACTGGACAAAAAAAATGTGGCACATATGGAATACTATACAGCCATAAAAAACGACGAGTTTGTGTTCTTCATAGTGACATGGATGAACCTAGAAACCATCACTTTCAGCAAACTGACACAAAAACAGAAAACCAAACACCATGTTTTCACTTATAGGCGGGTGATGAACAATGAGAACACTTGGGCACAGGGAAGGGAACAACACTCACAGGGCTAGGTGGAGGGGTGGACAGCGGGGCAGGGACAGAAATACTGGGAGAAATGCCTGATGTAGGTAACAGAGGAGGGAAGGATGGAGGCAGCAAACCACCATGGCATGTATGTACCTCTATAACAATCCTGCAGGATGCAGGATGTGCACATGTACCCCAGAGCCCAAATACCATAAAAAATTAAAAAAAAAAAGCAATTTGGCTTTTGCCCAACTTTTATACTCTATTTATAATTTGGAAAATATTCCCATAAGAGAACATAGTTCCTTTTAATAGATTTCCACTATGGACATAGCAGATGTGAAGTATTAACTTTATCTTTACCCAACCTATCGGACAGGGAAGAGTAGTACACAGGCTCTTGGTAGGTACCCCTTTAACATCCCTGCTGCCAAAACAGACACAAAAGGCAAGCAGTGAACAGTGGGAAGATCACAGCAGCAGAGGTCAACCAAAATTTCTATGCTGAGCAGGTGTCACACAAAATCTTAGTAAAAGTTGAATGATTACTCTGTAATTGTTGAATGAAAAAGCCACTCAACAGTGCTAGGATTACTTACAACTAATATGATATCCAAAGACTAACACCAAATTAAGCGGACTAGAGTAGGAGCAGGTGAAGAGTTTAAAACATGATTGCATATGTTGCTACTTTTTTTTGTACAATTCTATCATAACCACTCTCCTCCCCAAAAATATTAATTATTTGGGTACTATTCCCTAAGTTGAATATAAATAAGACCATGGTTCTTCATGGCATCAAGTTTTCAAATGCTCTAAATCAGGCATATAAAATACTGGTTTAGAAATTAAAATCTCACCATAATGCTACTTCTTGGATGCCATATACAATTTTAATGTACAAGTACTCATAACACAGAATGAAAGCTGAACCATAAATTCAATTCTTAATAGAGAAATATAAAAAGAGCAAATGGCTCCCAAAGTTTCCAAATCTGTGAAGCTACAAACCTGATTCTGGAATATGACAAATTTCCCAAAAGGTATATCATTCCTTCAGGCTTCTTAGGAAACAGCCAGCTAGCCTTCTTCTGAATGCTAAATGTGCCCCCTTATCCTTTCTAAAACTTCTAAAACATTTCAAATGCTTATAGTATATAATCAAGCATGGAACCATGTGGTATGCAGGCTCAAAATACATTTCTATTCTGATAAGGAGAGCAGAGTTTTATGACTGCCAACTAACACATCTACAAATTAGAATCACCAATCAGGTTTCCTAAGAAAGCTAACCACTACCAAAACCAAGAGTGTCTTACAAATATTCAAAAATGCTGAGAAATTATAAAACAGGGAAGAAAGGAAAAGGGAAAGTCAGAGAAGAAAAACAAATTAAATGGTGGGTTCAATAAGTCAGACATCCTAACACATAACAAGCATATAGAACATAGTATATGTAATTTATATACAAAGAAATAAGAATCCCACCAAAAGCACAAATGAGAAATGGAGAAAGTCTTAGGAAATAGTCAGTATGCTGTTTATATGTCATGTCTTAAAAAAGCAGAAATACCAAGGTACATTTGCTTTTAAACACTAGATCTGGTAAATATTCCATTGAAAACAAACCATGTAGCAGCAATAACAGTAGAACCACTAATAATAGTAGTCATATTAGTGATACTAAAAATAGTAAGAAAAGAGAACAAAGAAAAAAAGAGAATGAAAAGGAAATGGATATGAGGCACAAACAGAATTAGTAAGTTCATGTGAGAACACAGGGCATAAAGAAGAGACAGTGAATAGAAGAAACTGGATGCTAAATAGACTAAGCAAACAGAAGACCATTCCCTGAAGGAATGAAAGAGTAAAAATGGAGCATCTAAATGTAATCACAGACAAAATCATAGCACTATTAGAACATAATATTAAAACGTTTTAGAGGTGAAGGGCTTCTTAAGCAAGACAGAAAACCAGAAGATGCAAGAAATATATTGTCAAATTAAACTACATTAAAATGAACTTTTCAGTCAGGCATAGTGGCTCACATCTGTAATCCTAGCACTTTGGGAGCCTAAGGTGGGCTGATCACTTGAGCCCAGGAGTTCGAAAGCAGCCTGGGCAACACAGGGAAACTCCGTCTCTAGAAAAAAATACAAAAAAATTAGCTAGACATGGTAGTGTGTGCCTGTTGTAGTCTCAACTACTGGAGAGGCTGAGGTGGGAGGATCACTTGAGCCCAGGAGGTCGAAGCTGTGGTGAGCCAAGATGGCACCATGGCACTCCAGCCTGAGCAACAGAGCGAGACCCTGCCTTTAAAAAAAAAAAAAAACTCATGCCTTCCCATTTCAATACACTGCCTTGCCTACAGATCAAGAAAGAAAAGAGTGCTGGCAATGGGAAAATGAGTGCTCTCATCTGCTGGAGACAAAATTGCCTTATTTGGAAAGGAATTTGGCAGTAGTTACTAACATTACTCATATAATCTTTAAACCAAAAATTCTACTTGCACTGAAGAAATATCCACCCATATAATCAAAAATGTTCACTGAAACGATGTTATAGCAAAGGACTAGAAGCAACCTAAAAACCCATCATTTTTAACATGACGTATGGTACATCTTTACTATCACTACTATGTAGCACTTAACAAATAACATGGCAAATCTCTACGCACTGACATGGAAATATCTCTAAGCCATACTGTTAAGTGAAAAAAACAAAACAAAACAAAAATCGACATCCTGGAATATTTCATATGAAATATATTTTTTTTAGACGGAGTCTTGCTTTGTCACCCAGGCTGGAGTGCAGTGGCACGATCTCGGCTCACTGCAACCTCCACCTTCTGGGTTCAAGCAATTCTCCTGCCTCAGGCTTCCAAGTAGCTGGGACTACAGGCACATACCACCACATCCAGCTAATTTTTGTATTTTTAGTAGAGACAGGGTTTCACCATATTGGTCAGGCTGGTCTTGAATTCCTGACCTCGTGATCCGCCCATCTCGGTCTCCCAAAGTGCTGGGATTATAGGCATGCATCTATTATCTTAGTACTGCACCCAGCCTTAGTATGATTCATTTTAAGTGAAAATAACAAAAATAATAAAAGAAAACCTTCAATGTGTGTGTGTGTGTGTGTGTGTGTGTGTGTGTATCTCCATATATATATAAGTATTTTTAATAAGAGTACGTACCAAACACTTTACCTTCAGGATGCGTAGGAGTAGGCCTAATGATTTCATTCAATACAATTCTATATTGTTTATAGCTTTTTAAAAAATGTAATATGACCAACGACCGTGAAACGAAAACTATTATGAGAAACAGGGAAACAACCTAGTTTAAGGTGCCGCCACTGAGAATCTTACTCAAGAGAAAAAGCTTAGGAGCCATACCCTGTTTGGCCAAAACAGTGCTATACCCAACTTGAGTATTTTCTGACAAAGTCAAGACAACTGGGCAGTAAAATGTCTTTCATATTTATCTTGTAAGCTGAATTATGATACATTATAAGCACTAATTAAAAAAAAAAAAAGTCAACTTTACCTTTCTTGAAATACAGATGTCAAAAAATGGCTTATTTCTGACACTAAATGGTTCCTGTGTTTTGTCGATGAGCCCAGTCTTCATTTTTTCATGTCGAGGATTTATAATTTCACGTTCTATACACTGCAGACGAACATTAAAATCACAATCTCCAACTGGCTGTCCCTGAATTAAAGAAAGAATTAGTTAAAATTTAACATTAACAACTATTTTATCAGCATAATTATCAAGGCTGCCACACCGTACATAGTAGTCTGTGTAAACAGCATCCTCTGGAGTTATCCAGTGAACAACCTGCACAACCATATATACCAATCCTAATAGTTTGACTAACAAGAAAACTATCTAAAGACACAAGAGACTTATTTTAAAATAAAATTGCATAAAACAGTATGAGAAAGTGGCATGATTCTACTCTGAGTTAATCCAAAGATTTCAAATCAAGGCCAGATGTGGTGGCGCATACCTGTAGTCCCAGCACTTTGGAAGGCTGAGGCAGGAGGATCACGTGAGGCCAGGAGTTTGAGGCTAGCCTGGGCAACAGAGCAAGACTACTGCCCCCAAATTTTAAAAAATAAAAAATAAACAATTTCACATCTGAATTAAAGTATTAATATACTCATTATTTATAGGTATAGAAACATTAAAAAATAGAAAAATATATATACTCACTAGTCTTTTTTTATTATGTATATAAATTAGTTAAAACCCGAAAACTAAAATCCACAGAATTTAGAAAACTACAAGCCAGTAACACACCAAAATAAGTAGCACAGTTACCTACAATGCTTTTTGCTCTTTAAAGTGCTAACTCTACAGACATCAGTAAGTAGAAGATATGTATCAGACAAATACATCCTCAACTCTGGAAACACAACAGAAGTTTACATAATATGTTCAAAGTTATACAGTTATAAAGATGTTTTCTCTCAAATACACTTTCCCTTGAGTGTTCTTAAAGCATATATGGTTTGAACTATGAAATAAAAAGTACATGAACACTTTTTGTATGAATTGAGGGTGGGGCTAGTCCTAGCCATGTGGCATACACAAACTCACTTATAACATATTATCTGGTTTACAGTAATTATTTAGATTAGTAGTTATCACTTCAATGGCACATAAGCTACTCTTCTTTTTTACATTGCAACTGGACACCCTTACATGCATTTTCCCCCCGTCTTTTCCTAATGTAAACTCAACCTAATGTTTACATAGGGGTGCTTAAGGAGTAAATATTAAATGTACTTTGGGAATGTATCTTTCTCAATTTTAGAAGGATGACAACTTTTATATTCAGCAAAGAATAAGGAGTGAGACAAACTGAGAGGTATGGGGTAGCACACGTTCTCTTTACATAAAGACATACAACTATCTATAAAGGATATTTACCAGGGAAATGCTAGTAAATAACCATATAGTCCATGTGTCATCTTTTCTATGCAATCAATATCAACATGGTTGAAAAACCTAAAATGTTAGGCTCATTTATTAGATTTATTAAAGGAATTCAGACACCTATAAAATTGAAGTAGAATAAGCAAGCCCTCTTTTCTGTGCTTAAAAAAAAAAGACTAACAACTGTTTAAACATATGTAAATAGTCTACATTCACTCCTAGAAGCTTTCCATCTTTATACATAATTCACCAAATAACAAGAATAGATTGAAAGCAAGTTCATCTTCAAATCCACGATGCCTATGGGCAAAGTTAAGCTCTCAACAGATAGGTGTTGAATCACTGAGAAGAGACTACAGGAAACACTCAATAATTATTGACTAGCTTGTCTCCCTGTTTTTGAGTTCTTACTCCCTTCAGAACACTATCCATGCTGCCACTAGTTATCTTTCAAAATAGTAAAAATATGTTCATATCATTACTATAATGAAAACCCTTTAACAGTGCCTAATTACATAAAGAACTAAGTTAAAATGCCTTATTCAAGTAATCTGGCCCTCTACTTAACAATCCATTCACATTTTTTGCTATGACCCACACCTTATCATCCATCAAGTATACTAACAGGCCAGGTACAGTGGCTCACGCCTGTAATGCCAACACTTTGGGAGGCTGAGACAGGCAGATCACTTGAGGCCAGAAGTTCAAGACCAGCCTGGCCATCATGGCAAAATCCCATCTCTACCAAAAATACAAAAATTAGCTGAACGTGGCTACACATACCCGTGGTCCCAGCTACTTAGGAGGCTGAGGCACAAGAATCACTTGAACCTGGGAGGCAGAGGTTGCTGTGAGCCGAAATTGTTCCCCTGCACTCCAGCCTGGTCAACAGAGTGAGACCGTCTCAAAAAAAAAAAAAAGTATGCTAACAAACCACCTAATACTCCTGACCTCCATGACTCAATCCTTCAAAACTAATTTGTGTCAGTTTCTCAGTCTGCAATTCCATGCTTCAGTGACTCAACTATACCCAGAGAAGTTGGAATACTCTCCTCTCGATACCACTATATCCTTTATATACTTTTGCATTGTTTATAATTTTAAAAATTATAATTATTTCTTTACATTTATATTTCATCCATAAGAGTAGTGTACAAATTTGCTTTAATTTTATATCCAATCCGAACATATATCCTAACAAATACATACAAAAATGCATATTTTAAAAAATGTACATAGATGTACGACTATGTTATTAAAATGTTATGTTTTTAATGTAAAATGTTACAAAACAGACAAAATAAAATAATAGATTAAACTTTTTTTAAAGGTTCTCCTATGTTCTTCCCAAATCCCCATGAAATGCTGTGCAAATGGCCTTCTTTGAAAGCCAGTACATAGCATGTGAATTCTTTAAAGGCAAGGAATTATGGCTTTTTCATCTTTGTATACATAGTACATATGTACTTGACATATAAAAGATGATCAATGCTGAGAGTCAGAGGGTGAAAAGAAAAAGATGATTGATGAAATTCTTTCTGGACAAGCTAAGGGACTGAAAAAATTTTAAATACTATTTCAAAAAAATTATTTTTCTAACAGTGGCCCTGATTTGGTGATCCAAAATCATGTTGTTAATCATCCATGAAGACTCCACAGCATATTAAAGATTAAATATATGATACTTTCAATTATAAATGCATCCCAGTATCAAAAATGTACAAAAAAATGTGGCTTAAAAATCATGAAATATGGTAATAGGCACGCAATAAATATGTATTGAATCAAAAATTCTAGACTTAAAGACAAAAAAGCATGACAGTCATTTTTAGAATAAAATATAGATTGATTTCTTAAAACAAAAAGTACAATATTTGGGAAGGTCTGATGAGACTGCTTTCATTAAAATTAAAAACCTCTGTGCATCAATAAACACTGATTTGGAAAATATATTGCCACACATATAACCAGGAAAGGACTAGAATCCAGAAAAGATAATTGATTCCTACATATTAAGAAGAAAATAAAAAAACAGAAAACCAAATAGAACAATTAAAAAACCAAATAGAACTTGCAATTAAGTTACAAAAGAAAAATACAAACAAATAAAAATAAACCTCAGAAATATGTTCATTAGTAATCAAGAAAAAAAAATAGACAACCAAATAGAAAAAAAAACAGAAGATTGTATTAGAAGATTATAGAAACTTGCAATTAAATCACACAAATTCCAAACAAAACAAAAAAAAAAAAAAAAAAAAACAACATAAGAAAGATGTTAAACCTCGTTAGTAATCAAGGAAAACCAAATTGAAACAGGGTATCATTTCACACACGTCAAATTGGCAAAATTATAAATGTTTAATAAAACCAACTGTGGCAAATTGGTACAACTATTTCTGAGAGAAATTTAGCAATGCAGATAACACAGCTGAAGCTGCTGATCTGATCACAATCTCCATGACATAATAATGACAGATTAGAGTTTTTACAAACACTTCCCAGGTAATTACATTCCAAGAATGAAAACAACTGTCCTAGAGAAATTTTCACATGTGCACAAGAAAAAACATCTACAATTGTTCAATACAGTAGTAATATAAAAGCAAAAAATAGAAACCCAAATGTTCATCAAAAGGAAAAATGATACATTCTGTATATTTATACAGTGTAATACTCAATCGTAATTGAAGTAAATGAACTAAATCTACACATATTAGTACAAAGAAGTCTCAACAAGATAATGTGGAGCAAAAGTCAGCTATTGTGGTATAGTACAGTGACATTTATATAACACTAGAAACCTTGCAAAAGTATATTATATATATTTTATGGATACACACATAGGTAGTAAAAGTATCTGAAACATTCATGGAAACAATAAACACCAAATTCAGGACAGAGGCTGATTCTGGGCAAGAGATTTGAGAATAGGAGAGAGGTGTAACTAAAAAAACTTCAATTGGATTCATAATGAATTATGTCTTATTAAAAAGAAAGTGGAGCAAAAGTATGAAGCTTTAACAAATCTAGGTGGTCAGTACATGAGTATACTTCATATTATTTTTAGACTCTTGAATATGTTGAAATTTTTCAAATTTTTAAAAGTATCAGAAAACTGCTATCTAAGACAGAGTACTCAGCTAAGAAGTGAGAATAAGCCCAGACTGAACATGTATTAAAGCAGAACTCAATATCAAGAGGCAAAGGACACAGAACTTCCCTATTTACAGAGAAACAAAGCCACCCCCACCCCTTATGTCTAGTTATAGGTCAATGAATGTTATTCCAAAATCTGTAATAAGATTAAGCCAATTCTGGAAAGCATTACTTTTGAGGAATACAGTAGTCAAACAGAACAAAATAAAACTTGGATGATTTCTGGCCCTGAAGCTCTTAAATTTGAAGCTCTGTGTTTTAAATATAGAAATTCAATCAAAAAATAAGATGTATGCATTAAAAATTTCCAGGAAACAAAAATGCCTTTTAATAACCTGAATTAATGCAATCCTGAATCTTAATACTACAATTTATTACCCATTCAACAGCTCATAATCAGTTTCTCTTTTGTTTTGTTGCTGTTGTTGTTTTGGTGACAGAAATAAACTCATGAGATTTAAAAGAAAAAAAATTAAGTACAGGATAATTAAAACCAAGAAATTTTCATTTTATGAAATCCTGTCTTATTTCATCAAAGTCATTATTCTTTACTCACTTGAAGTTAAAGAAACCTAAAACAAAGAAACGTGCAAAAATTAGTAAGAGAAAAAAAGAAGATATAAAAGTATTAACAAAAAGATACCCAATGAGTAACCTGAGTCACAAATTTTCTTTCCTACTATCTACGGCAGTAACAGAGACTCTTTATTTGTCAAAAATACATCCACTATTTCAGTAATAACTTTTATTTTATAAATTATAGGTACTCACATTAAATTTAATTATGTCATATATCAAATATCTAGGAACAGCCTGTCCATTTACTCTGTCGATAATCATCTCCTTAAAAAAGAAAAGAAGATAAGTTTCTTCATACATTAATAAACATTTTGAATTTGACTGAAATACAGCATACACACAGTAAGCACATAAAACAAAAATATACAACTTGATGAAATTTCAAAGTGAATACACTTGTACCCAGATCATATCAATAAACTGTCAGCACCTCCATCCCTATCATGCATTTATTCGATATTGAAACAGAATCACCTGATAATATCTCATCATATTTTCATATTTGAATTTCTATGCTATATTTTGCTTTATGCTTGAATGACTAAGCAACAATTAAGGGTAGGGAGACTACAAATCTTAAATTCTAAAATCAGGATCATTTCAAAAAATATTTTTGTTTAATCATTAATGCTTTAAATTTTGTTATATGCCAATTATTTTAACCATAAAATCTAAGACAATAAATGGCACCCTCAGTTTAATTCTCATGTGACCCATGTGGTCTTTCTTGATTTTATGCCACTTTACTAGGCTTTGATCAAAGGAAACAGCAAGAGAGCATGAACAGATCACTAGAAATCTACCACAGCCATTAAGAAGTCAAAACAAAATCTGCAGCCTGACAGAACAAGATGAGGACATTAAAGGATGACTACAGGTATAAAATGGAGTATTATGTAAAATTTTAATTATTAATACATTTTTTACCTAAAATCATTTTTCTTTCCTCATATTCTTTCTAGGAAACCAGATAGGTTTTCTTGCTATCTAATTTAATAACAGAAATTCCATATACAACCATCTAAAATTACAAAAAGAAATTGATTTAGGAAAAATATATTTTGTTGTTCTAAGAAACCATTACCTAAGCCTAAGTAGAAGGAGTATAGTTATTTCTATTTGAAGAATAAGAGGAAGTTTGGTAATAAGGTACTGATCATTAGCTGCATCCTGAAAGATGCAGAGGATATTTCCCACCAGGATAGTGGATAGACCAAACGGTATAACAAAGACATGAAAAAAGATGGCTTGGGGTAAATTGTCCAAAGCTGAGTACCTGTGATCAACAATCACAACAAAAGATGAGACGGAAGACACAGGCATGCTTCAGATATAAAGAATATTATACTGAATAGTTTGGCTTTTGTGCTACAAGTAACAGGGAACCACTGAAGGGTTTTCAAAACCTGTTGGCCTTCAATCTCATCTCTGTAACTCATTCCTTGAAATCTTTCATATAAGGACCCCTTGGTTCTGATCATCACAGTCCATAAAGGCAATGAAATGTTCTGATATTAGATAGTGGTCTTGATTGTACGACCTTGTGAATAGACTAAAAACCACTGGATTGAACACCTTAAAATAGTGAAATTTATAGTACGTGAATTGTATCTCAATTAAAAAAAAAAAAAAAAAAAAACCTAAAAAAAAAAGAAATCCTAAAAGCGGTTCCAGACTGAAGAGAAATAATGGAACCCCAGATACACAACATATATTAAATGTCAGCTATATATATATTGGTTATACATGTTATATAATTATTAGCACAACAAAGTTACTAAAGAGGTATTTCCTTTTAACATTGAAATATAAAATGTCATCTCTTCTTGTTTGTTAATTTTCTCTACTTTATGTTTACAGACTTTCTAAAATTTCAACAATAAGCATGCAGTGTTTTATAAAAAATTAATAGTTCAAAAAGACATGGAATTTTTCCAAAATTCTTGCTATTAACTTTAATGATTGCTACATTCTTATCTTAGTCTCAATATTAAATTGATTAAATTTCACTGATTTGCTACAATTGAATTAATGCCATATTTCTAAATTCCTGTTTTCCACATTGTATAGGTCAAGGAATATAACTAAGCAAAGCAAAACAAAAGCTTCAATGCTCACATCTGACAGTCAGACAATTAGGTGATTTGAGTTATTCTTAGATTTGGAATTTTACAAAAACAACTTGCACATGAAAATGTAGAAGAAACAGGAAACTACAGAGGACTGTTTTAATTAACTAACCAAAAAAAAAAAACAGATATGGCAACTGTAATTCTAGTCCAAGTAAACTGACATCATGAATCATATTGCTATTTTCAAACCTCACAAGAATCTATTACGCTGCTCTCAGTTATCCAAGTTTGAGGTGAAATAAATAGTACTGCTAAGTTAAATCTGCAGATGGTTAAACATCTAATTTTTAAGCATAATTTCCTACCTAGAATGCCCTCAGCCCACGTCCATCAAAAATCTCTTTCTATAGAAATCTTTCTGTTTCTAATGCCAACTCCTACATAAAACATATTTAGTTCCTGACTAACTAGATGTGATTTATTTCTCCTCTAAACTATCACAGGACTTAAATACCTCTCTTTGGTTATTGTTTTATTCGAAGGTCTCTTTCATCATTACCATTCATTCTCCACCCTACTCAATTAAGCAAAATGTCTCAAGGGTGACGCCTTCTCTTCAACCCTTTAAGCATTACCCATACTCTTGGTAAAGCAACTCATAATAGGCACTCAACAAACATTAGTTCAATTATAAGCTATACTAAACGTTATGACAAATGCTGTTGTCTTTTCCCTTCTTATATTTTATTAATTATAATGCTTTTTAAAAAGTACCTTAAATAAAGATAACAGAAACTAAAATGTTCCGGCTGTTCCCATGAATCAACTACCAGAGCTACCACAATTGACTGCGACTTTTATGTACTATACAACTCCAAGGGTGCCAGTCACATTAACTATAATATGATAGTTAAATCTATATACATGTACACATGTATATACATCATTTTTATTAGAAAATGATATTTTGTTACACATGCTGTCATAAGAATGAAAATTTACTATATACAGAAAAAAACACAAAAATCAAAATGTCCAACAAAAGGGGACTGGTTAAATAAATTACAGAACTGTTTCTCAAACTTGCCTAATCAGAATCACTTGGTCACTTGTATGGATATGTAGGCCCCTGGGAGATTCCAATTCATAAGGTCTAGGATAGGCTGTTGGAAAGGGTCATTATTATTAACAAGCAATTTTTTAACCCTACAATTTTCACAATCAAGATAGTTTAAAAACCCCAATTTATGGTCTCTATATATACAATGGTAAACCATTCAGACATCCAAAACATATTGCTAAGTAGGGGGGAAAAGACAAATTAAAAACCACATGTAACATTTGTTTCTTTTCATGCAAAATTATATGACTATCCATATGTATACATATTTGACCAGAGCACTCATTTAACACCCTTCCCACATCTTTAACAAATTTCTCCACTAAACAAAATATCTCAAAGTCCTAATTATGTTCAAAGATTCAGTTGGCAGATCGCTCTCTAAAAGGACCTTAATTCAGTGTAAAAACACATAAGAAATCAATGAAATTTAACATCCTAATAAAAGTTAAGATTTGATTCAAAATTTCTTTACCAATAGAAATACACATTTACTTATAAGGAAAAGAAAAATGGCAATGTTTAATTTCATATTATATATAAATATGACTTACTCCATCCAAGAGAGTATTTGATAAATGCATACGAAGATCTTTACGAAATGGAAATTCCAGATTTGAAACATGAAACACAGAATTGTCTCTATCAATCATAAAAACTTCATTTGTACCATCAATCAACATCATGTACCTGTAAATGAAACATTAAAAAGCTCATATTAACAGTATAATATCAAAAACAGGGTCATGAGAAGTAACAGTTAAAATGGTTTTACATAGACCTTAAACATCTTTGTAGACTAATGTTCACTAGAGTGTCTCTATCGTGCAGATTAAAGTATCGTGAATAACAATTTTTTTTTTTTGAGACAGAGTCTCACTTTGTCCCCCAAACTGGATAGAGTACAGTGGCACAACCTTGGCTCATTGCAACCTCCGCCTCCCAAGATCAAGCAATTCTTGTGCCTCACTCTACAGAGTAGCTAGAATTACAGGTGTGTACCATCATGCCTGGCTAATCTGTTGTTTTTTTCTTTTTTCTTTTTTTTAGTAGAGATGGGGTTTCATCATGTTGACCACGCTGGTTGCAAACTCCTGGCCTCAACGGATCTGCTCACCTCAGCCTCCTAAAGTCCTGAGATTACAAGGATGAGCCACCAGGCCTAGACCACAAATAATATTTTTTTTTAACTTTTTTCATTTCCTATAGAAAACACAGAGCATAGGGAAATCTAACTTTTTTGTGGATATAATGTGATATTCAAGAGTATATGAATCCATCCTAACAGAGAATGGTTCTCTAATTTTTATGAGATCTTAAACATTAAAGTCTTTCAAAGTTTACAACACACACAAATACATATATATAAATGTATTTTATTAGCTCAACAACTATAAGGATTAGGTATTATTCTCTCCACTTCAAAATTGGGGAAAAAAAAAAAACGGTGAAAAACGTTAAGTGATTTGCCTTTTACCAGACTTCAAATTATCCAGTGCTCTTTTTACCACATCTGTTAACAAAACAGCTAATCTTTCTCTTTGAATTAATATCATGATATAGCCAGTTACTACAATATCAGGTATAATTTTTCTTCTCATTTATGACCATAAAATATTTTTAAACGCAGCCATAAGATTTTCAATTAGCTCTTATCTTGTTAAATTCAATCAATACCTGGGGGAATTCATATACTTAACAACCTGTCGTTCTTCAAATGGTCAGGTTATCATCATTGATTTCCCATCAGTAAATCAAGAATGGAGTTCTATTTGACACCAAATATGAAGTCCACATGAGATTCAAGTTGAAGAAATTTCAGTCTGGGAGGCTATGCTACCAAATGGGTAACAGGAAGAAAACCTGGGGTGAAAATGAAGATCATATCCAGGAACCAAAGTTCTAAAAGAATGAGAAAAAAAAATGAGAGCAAAAAAGATTAGAAAGTTAAAAGGCCTAAGCCGCAAGGAAACAGCATCATTTTGTTAGGCTGTTTTTGTTTGGCGTTTGATGTTAAATGAAAGAAAGGAAGAAGAGTGGTCTGGAGGTACCACTGAAAATGAAAGAGAACACTGACCAGACTGTCCAACCTCCTACCCACAAAGTACATGAGGTATGTCCAAAAAAAAGAGGCAGCAATGACTGAAAGATGTAGCTGAATCAAGTTAAGATAAAAGAATAGAAGACATATTTAATGAAGAGATGCAAGCTTACAGAGTATATGGAAGCTAATATAATAGTGGATAATTGGTTAACCACAAACCAGTGTTCTGAAAAGCAAAGTACACATGTATAGGAAAGGTGAAGAGAAACAGGAAAGCTGATGAAGGAAAAACAAGTGTACAAACAAAATGGAAAAGAGCAGCATGAAAGACCAAAGGGGCTTATGTTTTTGGATTAGATTGTGAAGTATGTTGTTCTTTGCTGTTTCCAAAATAATTAGTTCCAAAAAAAACAGAAAAGAGAAAAAAGAAAAAGGAAAAAAAAAACACAAAAAAGTAAATTAAAAAAAAAAATTTAGAATAATGATAACTAGTTCCAGCAGGTGTCTGGAGAGCAGATGGAGAGCTCAGGCCCTTGCTACAAGATGCAGCCCTACTACATGGGGAGTGTGGAGACTCAGGTTTCACTAGGAAAAATAAATTCAGCCTCAAGTCTGCACTCACTGTGTATCTGAAAGACTCCTACACCAAATGCCAGGAGAGCCAGCACATAGACAACAGAAATACTTAGTTCACAAGGCCTTCTTGCACATGCTTTTCAAAAGCAGCAATTCCTGGTGGATAGAGACAATGTAAGCTACTAGGAAGAAGTAAGCTTTGCCTTGGATTGTGTTTCAAAAGGAATTCAAATCGACAAAAGGGGCTGAGTGTGGTGGCTCACACCTGTAATCCCAGCACTTTGAAAGGCCGAGGCGGTGGATCACGAGGTGAGGAGTTCGAGACCAGCCTGGCCAAGATGGTGAAACCCTGTCTCTACTAAAAATACAAAACTTAGCTGGGCTGGGTATGGTGGCAGGCATCTGCAATCCCAGCAACTCGGGAGGCTGAGGCAGGAGAATCACTTGAACCCAGGAGGTGGAGGTTGTAGTAAGCCAAGATCACACCACTGCACTCTAGCCTGGGCAGCAAAGCAACACTCAGTCTCAAAAATAAATAAATAAATGACAAACAAACAAAAGGAAAGCTCAAATAAAATATGAAACAATACAAAAAGAGGGAATCCTCCCTAACTCATTTTATGAGACCAACATCATCCTGGTACCAAAACCAGGCAGAGACTCAACTAAAAAAGAAAAGTTCAAGCCAGTATCCATGATGAACATCAATGCAAAAATCTTCAATAAAATACTGGCAAACCAAGTGCAACAGCACATCAAAAAGCTTATTCGTCATGATCAAGTAGGCTTCATCCCAGAATGCAAGGCTGGTTCAACATACGCAAGTCTATAAACGTAAGCCACCACATAAACAGAACCAAAGACAAAAACCACATGATTATCTCAATTGATGCAGAGAAAGCCTTTGACAAAATTCAACAGCCCTTTATGCTAAAAACTCTCAAGAAACTAGGTATAGAAGGAACATATCTCAAAATAATAAAAGCTATTTATGACAAACCCACAGCCAATATCATACTGAACAGGCAAAAACTGGAAGCATTCCTTTTGAAATCAGGCATTAGACAAGGATGCCCTTTCTCACCACTCCTATTTGATATAGTATTGGAAGTTCTAGCCAGAGCAATCAGGTAAGAAAAAGAAATAAAGGGTACTGAATTAGGAACGGAGGAGGTCAAATTGTCTCTATTTGCAGACGACATGATTATATATTTAGAAGACCCCATCGTCGCTGCCCAAAATCTCCTCAAACTGATAAGCAACTTCAGCAAAGTCTCAGGATACAAAATCAATGTGCAGAACTCACAAGCATTCCTATATACCAATAACAGACAGAGCCAAATCAAGAACAAACTGCCATTCACAATTGCTACAAAGAGAATAAAATACCGAGGAATACAACTAACAAAGGATGTAAAGGACTTCTTCAAGGAGAACTACAAACCACTGCTCAACGAAATAAGAGAGGACACAAACAGATGAAAAAACATTCCACGCTCATGGTTAGGAAGAATCAATATCATGAAAATGGCCATACTGCCCAAAGTAATTTATAGATTCAACGCTATCCCCATCAAGCTACCAATGACCTTCTTCACAGAACTGGAAAAAACCACTTTAAACTTCATATGGAACCACAAGAGAGCCCACATAGCCAAGACAATTCTAAGCAAAAAGAACAAAGTCAGAGGTATCACACTGCCAGACTTCAAACTATACTACAAGGCTAAAGTAATCAAAACAGCATGGTACTGGTACCAAAACAGAGACATAGGCCAATGGAACAGAACAGAGGCCTTGGAAGCAACACCATACATCTACAACCATCTGATCTTTGACAAACATGATAAAAACAAGCAATGTGGAAAAGACTCCATATTTAATAAATGGTGTTGGGAAAACTGGCTAACAATGTGCAGAAAGTAGAAACTGGACCCCTTCCTGTCACCTTACACTAAAATTAACTCCAGATGGATAAAAGATTTAAACATAAAACCTAACACCATAAAAACTCTAGAAGAAAACATAGGCAAAACCACCCAGGACATAGGCATAGACAAGGACTTCATGACTAAAACACCAAAAGCAATGGCAACAAAAGCCAAGATAGATGGGATGTAATTAGACTTCAGAGCTTCTGTACAGCAAAAGAAACTATCATTAGGGTGAACCAGCAGCCAACAGAATGGGAAAAATTTTTTTAAATCTACCCTTCTGACAAAGGGCTAATATCCAGAATCTACAAAGAACTAAAACAGATATACAAGAAAAAAAACAAACAAACCCATTCAAAAGTGGGTGAAGGATATGAACAGACACTTCTCAAAAGAAGACATATATGAGGCCAACAAACGTATGAAAAAATGCTCATCATCACTGGTCATTAGAGAAATGCAAATCAAAACCACCTTGAGGTATCATCTCACGCCAGTTAGAATGGCTATGATTAAAAAATCTGGCGACAAAAGATGCTGGAGAGGATGTGGAGAAATAGGAACACTCTTACATAGTTGGTGGGAATGTAAATTAATTCAACCATTGTGGAAGACAGTGTGGCAATTCAAGGATCTAGAAACAGAAATTCCATTTGACCCAGCAATCCCATTACTGGGTATATACCCAAAGGACTATAAATCATTGTATTATAAAGACACATGCACATGTATGTTCATTGTGGCCCTATGTACAATAGCAAAGATCTGAAACCAACCCAAATGCCCATCAACGATAGACTGGACAAAAAAAATGTGGCACATATACACCATGAAATACTATGCAGCCATAAAAAATGATGAGTTCGTGTCCTTTGTAGGGACTTGGATGAATCTGGAAACCATCATTCTCAGCAAACTGACACAAGAACAGAAAACCAAACACCGCATGTTCTCACTCATAAGCGGGTCTTGAACAATGAGAACACGTGGACTCAGGGAGAGAAGCATCACATACTGGGGACAGTTGGTGGGGGGACTAGGGGAGGGACAGCAGGGGGTGGGAAGGGTGGGGAAGGATAACATGGGGAGAAATGCCGGATACGGATGAAGGGGGAATAGAGGCAGCAAACCACCTGGTTATGTACGCACCTATGCAACAACCCTGCATGACCTGCACATGTACCCGAGAACCTAAAGTAAAATAAAAAAATAAATAAAAAGCAATGATGACATCCTCTGCAAAAATGGCATGGAAGACACACAACCCATCATGTTGCTAAGGACTTAGGCTGGCATTTTGTACCTAATATATATTAGGATATTTAAAGTTATGATAAAATATATAAATAAGTCTATTCATCTTAATCCATTTTTTCCTAAATTTAATCCTGATATCTGTTAAAAGCTGACAGAACTGGTGTTCTATATTTATAATTTGAGAAAAGCTGACTTAAGCTAATAAATGTTACAATTCAGAAAGAATAAATGGTTTACTCAATGATCATGTAATAATGATGACCAAAATTATATTTCCCCTTTCACTGACTACCCAGAAGTTGAGAATTAAATTTTAAATTTAATGTTTAAATAAAATAGATACTATCCCAGGGTAAACATTTTACACACACACACACATGCAAACACACACACCTGTGTGTGTATCTTAGTATCAGATCTTCTCTTTTAAATCAAGTAGAGTATCAATCAAAAGAAAATACTTTCTATGTACACATGTGTATAAACAGATTTAAAAGACTAAGGAAGAAAAAGCTTTAGAGGATGGAATTTACAACAAAGGTTAGCTTATGAGAAACACAGCTTGCATCTGCAGGAACACCAGAGAGATTATTTAGCACTTGGTATTTAGGGATTCTTCTGCACACATAAATTTTCAGGCTTTGGAACACAAGTTTCTGGGCTATGATTTTTGGTTTGAAATCCAGTCATTCCAAATCATATGTTCTTTTGTTATGACACTAACAAAAAGTTATGAGCTATTTCATGCTAGGGATGGTAGGTAAGGAATGTGGAAGTATTTCCACATCACTCAAAATCCCTAAAAGCAGCCAGATTCTTTTCTTTTCTTTTTTTTGAGAGAGAGTTTCGCTCTTGTTGCCCAGGCTGGAGTGCAATGAATGGCACAATCTCAGCTGACTGCAACCTCTGCCTCCCAAGTTCAAGCGATTCTCCTGCCTCAGCCTCCCGAGTAGCTGGGATCACAGGCATGCACCACCAATGCCCAAGCAGCCAGATTCTTTCAAAAGAGGCAAATAGCTCATAGACTGTCAGATACTAGCTTAGTATATAACTGGGGTGCAATATAAATTTCTTATTAATTGAGAAATTATCTGAACTGCAAATTTAATATTCAGAATTATTAATAGGTATTTATATTATATTCATTCTCATTAAAAGGCAAAATTTAATTCAGTATAAGATTCCTATATAGAAAATGCTGAAGTATATATACCAAAGGTATATGGACTACAGAAAAGCCAGATTTATAGACTACTTTACTGTAAATGCAGGTTTTCTACCATAACTGGAAACAATCTTGCAGAGCAGTCACTGAGATGTGAGATATATAATTAAGTAAAGCCACCAAATTTTATTATTATACATTAATAAAATTAGGAAGTACAAAAGTAAAGAGGAGGAAAACTGATGGAAAACAATGGTACCTAATAGCACCTTAGAGTCCTAATTCACTTTGCTCCCAGTGTCTGACAGTAAAATGGTTCTTAAACTTCTTGTAATTGAAAGTTATCACCAATTTAGACTCAATTCTGCTCATCAATTTAGGAATTTATCTTACACTCTATGAAGGCAGAAATCATATCTGTTCTTTCCCACAGCTTAAGTACCTTGCACAGTCTATTTGAATACACACGGAAGGAAGGCACTCAATACCTGTCAACCAAAGCTGTATGTACAAGAAAGTTCATCATAATATTTTGTAACAGTGGAAAGGTGAAAACGCAAATGTCCATCATTCAGCAAATAAGTAAAATAAATACTGCATATTCATGGATAAGCAGACCATTCAAACATTTTTTAAACAATGATAAAAATATTCATTAGTATGGAAAGAGATTTACAATATGTTTAGTGAGAAAAAAAGCAAGTTTAAAACCAGAATACATAAAATAACTACAGGAGAAAGGAGGATAAAACTGTATGTATATCATAAATATAGACAGTAAAATCTACACCGAAATATTAACAGTTGCCATATCTATGTAATAGAATTATCAATGATATTTGCTTTCCTCATTATGCTTTTATGTATTTTCAAAATTTTTAGAAATAAACACAAATTGCTTTTAGACACCCTAGGGGGCAAAGTTAAAGCTATAAGGGGGAAAAAACCACCAAGCCAGAAATGTAGTCTATAATCAGACCCAGAGAAACATTTCCTCTCTGCAAAGTGGCAATGAACTAAGACAGGATCCTAAACCACCTTCTTTGTACTACAGTGGCATCAAAACAACAGATATTCCTCTTCTCCTATCATAAGGCCTCTATACTAAAGCCTTTTGATGAGCAATAAAAACTGATCATTTACACTGAATTATTTCACCACCATCCCTATCTCTACCCATTTTTCCTAGCCACTAACAAACTTATTATGGCTTTTCTCTTAAATTTTTTAATCAATTTTTTAAATATATGTTGAAGGGCTGACCTACAGCCAGTCTAGATGACTGGTAGTACTAAATGTTAGCGTTGTAACAACAAATGGCAAAGACTCTCTTCTCAACTTCTTATCATCATTTACACTCAACAAGAAAACAAGATATTAAATACTTCCAACCATAATACGTATTAGAACAGTGAAGTAGCAGCTGTTACAGGAGCCTACAAAGGGAGAGCCTGTCAGAGTCTGGAGATCAGGGAAGGCCTTCCAGAGGAATTCATGCACAGCTGATAATAACAACAGGTTACACTTATTGAGCACTTACTATGTTCTGAACAAAAGATCACTTATATTAACTCTTTTACTAACTCATTTAGTCCTTACAAGAACACTTTATCAGGTCAACAAAATTATTATCCCCATTTTCCAGATGAGGAAACCAAGACACACATAAGTAACTTGTCCAATGTCATAACCCTGGCACAACAGCAACGCTGATGACAAAACCTAGACAATAGTTTATTTGTACACCCTCTAAAGCATACTACCTCTCACATTCCATATGTAGGAGTCAACCAAGCATAGGTTGTAGCGCAGAAGAGGAAAAGAAACGAGAGATGGGTGGGTTGGACAGGTGCACTGTCCTTCAGACGAGATAGAATGTGGCAATGTTCTGATAACTAAAAAAGGTTCAGAATACTGATGTGTAAAGAGAAAGCAGGAAAACAGTGGGGCATGAGACTAGAGAAATAACAGAGAAATAGGAATTATGAAAACTTTTTTTTTTCTGAGACAGGATCTCACTCTGTCACCCAGGCTGGAGTGCAGTGGCGTGAATATAGCTCACTGCAGCCTCAAACCCCTGAGCTCAAGCAATTCTCCCACCTCAGCCTCCAAAAGTACTCAGATTACAGGCATGAGCCACCATGCTCAGCCTGAAAACTTTTTTAACGCTCTCCCCCACCCCAGAGCTAGCTACCAGTTATTTTAACTTTTTTTTTTAACTTTATCTTAGAAAGCAGAAAACTACTTGTATGAGACAAACAGAAACCATAATGCAGAATTCAAACCCACGAGATGTAATACACAAGTTAGTTACACAGATACTGGAAAGCTGAGAACATAAAACAGGAAGACTAAAGAAACTCAGAGATTAATACTTGCAGGAAGCACTATGACCCGCAGGATTAGGAGAACAAAATGGAAGAGGTCTGTTATTGAAAAGCTAGGAGTCTGGAGGAAAAGCATTATGGGGCTATGCCTGGAAGAGGGTGAAAGAGGTCTATGTGGCAGGGTACTCTAACCTCTAAGGAGGTGGCCGCAAATGGCCCGGTAGCCTAAGTTTGAATCCCTATGAAGAGGTGCCAAATGAAGGACGCTCAAACCACTAAGGGAACAAAGTCTAGCAGGTTAGGAAGTGATACAAGTGCCACTCTATATATCTAGGATGCCCTGCCCAGAAGCTGGCATCTCCGAGAGGGAACAGCAAGACTGGTGCAGAGAGTGACAAAAGAAGTTGGAGAATGGAGTGATAGTTGTCCTTTGTTGCTGGAGGTGTCCTTACAGAAACTGGAAACAAGAGTAGTCCCTTCTCTCACCTTCCAAACTCCTGCCTATACTCCCAGTAGTAAAACTCAACAGGAAGCAAGCTGGCAAGGGAGTCTGGGAAATGCAGGTTGCAAAGTCCCAGCCCCCAACACAGTATAAAAGAGTGGACTGGAACTGAAACACGGAGGTAAATAAATGCAGACCACTAAAAGATTTTAAGCAAACTAATAACATAATCTCATCTGCATTTTAAAAAGTTCATCACCACATAATGTATATACCAACAGGGTAGTAGCCAATCTGTAGACAAGAGAAATTATAAGGCCTCTGAAACAGACCATCTGAGAAATTAGGGACGAGGATAGTAGTAACAATAACTTTAGAGATAAATAAACTCAAGATATTCAAGATATAGACTGACAGGAATTCAATACGCTATTTACTGGATATATGACCAAGAAAATGAGAGCAGTTCCAAGTTCTGGCTTCAGGAACTGGGTATATTTACTGAGGCATGGGGCATTTAAGAAGGAAGCAGTAATTGTTCCATTTTGTTTGGAAGAAATGACAGACACCATGAGTTTAGATGGAAACCAAAAGCCCAGATTTTCCCTACCCCTAGCAGGCTGGAAATAGGTTCAGGATCTAAACCAGACAATCCATGTTCCTTCCCAAAACTTCAAACTTGAGTGAGTAACAGACAGGCACGAGAATAGTTGCAGAATTATTTATAGCAACAGCAGAGACACTGTCAGCAAGTGCTAATGGTGGCTTCCTAATCAAACTGTTCTGTGCCCCAACAGTGGCTCTGGTCCTTGCTGCTGGCTGTCCTTGATTCCCATCCATTTTCCAAGATTGGTTCTCCTGAGAGCCTTCCAATATATTTCTTTGCATAAATTAGCCAAAGTTTATTTCTATTGCTTACAGTCAAGAAGGCTAACAAGGCTAGGCGTAGTGACACACATCTATAATCCCAGCACTCTGGGAGGCCAAAGCAGGAGAATCATTTGAGGCCAGGAGTTCAACACCAGCCTGGCCAAGATAGCGAGACCATGTCTCTTTTTTTTTTTTTTTCTAATTAAAAGAAAAAAGAATGCTAATGGTTTTTGTTAATGGTTTTTGTTGCTGTTGTTTTGCCCCAAAATATACAGCTAAATGTAAGGAAGTTTAATGTGTCTATGATGAAATTGCACTGTAATGTCCCTAACATATCCTTAATATCAAGGATTACTAGCCCTTTACATAATAACTTCACGCCAAGAGACACACTATTTACTACCCTTGAACATAGACAAATGTATAATGCTAAGCCTACAGTTTACTTTCTCTAGACATCTTTTCTCTCATAAGAATTTACTACCAAACCTCTGCTATTTCTATACAAGCTACATTTCCTCTCATTTCTATTCCCAATAGACTTGGCCCACAAGTCACTGAAAGCTAATTCTCAAAGTTATATTTGTATACAGAAATAAATTCAAGTATATTAAAATTTCTTATAAAGAAAATTCAGACCACTTTCCCAGACAGAATATATAAACCTTCCTGACACAGAAGCAATTGGTCAGACCATGCCCCCTACTCACCAGCACTTTCATGTGTTCAAAAAACAATACAAGAACAGCTGACTTGCCAAACTCCAGCTTTCTTCCTTCCCCATGGGGCTCATGCACATTTTTTCTGTTTCTCTCATTGCCTCACTGCTCAGTAAATTCTGTCTCTGCCAACCTCTTTTGCAAAGTTTTCCCATATCTTCTTTAACCTGTTTCTTTCAACTCTTTTTTAAATAAGAAAGATTAAGTATATTTTACCACAATTTTTTAAAAAGAAAAAACGTATTTCTCCTACTCACCTCCTTTAACTTAGTTCCATTCATGAACCAACTAAAACTCTGATCAAAGCTAGTGACACATGTGCATCAAGCAAAATTTAAAGTAATAAGTTGTTTAATCCGTCTAGACAATAAAGAATCAGTATCAAACCCCCTTCACAATCTCCTTATACTATAGTCTAACTCCAGCTTATCTTATACAATCCAATTCATTTTCCCCAAAGTTTTTAAATTATTCAGAATAGTTTTCATAAACTCCTTATGTTGCAATGGCAGTTTGCTTAATTGCCAATGTTAAAACAGTACATTTTGTCATTTTTCATAGCATACATATATAATAAGTAATTAAGCTACCTTAGGAATAAGCATTATAGGCTAGTTTGGGAATCTAACTACCATTTATATTATAATTCCATAGAAACATAACCTAAACTTAATGAATCTCAGAAAAAGACCTCAGATAATTTAAACATCATTTGTTAGCATCTGTGATACTGTAAAATATATATTTGTTCTTCAACCATTTCCTGGTATACAAATCCTAAAATCCTCTGACACACCAAAATGATGCTTTCTTGCATATCAATGAGTTGACTGATGGTTGGCAGCTCCTAGGTAGCTTCAGGATGGGGACTAGTCCCAGGAATGAATAAGGCAAAATTAGAATGCTGGGACTTTCAGCATCACCCCACATCCTCTAGGAAGGAGAAGCGGCTGAAGATGACATTGATCACAAATGGTCAATGGTTTACTCAGTCACATCTACATAATGAAGCCTCCATAAAAGACCAAGAACAGGGTTTGGTGAGCTTCCGAACAGCTGAACATGTGGAGGTTACTGGAAGGTGGCACAACCAGGGAGGGCATAAAAGCTCTGCACTCTTTCCCCCATGCTTCATCCTATGCATGTCTTCATCTGTATTCTTTGTAATATCCTTTGTAATGAACCAGTAAACATAAGTTTCCCTGAGTTCTGTGAGTTGCTCCAGCAAATTAATCAAATCCAAAGAGGGGGCTGTGAGAACCCCAGATTGAAGCTGGCTAGTCAGAAGTTCTGGAGCCCAGACTTGCAACTGTGTCTGAAGAGGGGGCAGTCTTGAGAACTTTACCTTATGTCATCTTCCCAGAAATTCAATTACTCATAATTTAACTCATATTAAGGTCCTTAGTTTCATGTTAACAAATTTAAAAGAACACACACATATAATAACACTGTTTAACCATTTTTTTACTTTTTATTGCTGCTAACAGTGAAATGACAACATAGCTCTAACACAATGTCTTTACCAAAAACTATCAAAATTTTCATTCACCAGTATAAAAGATTCTAACCCTATTGGTATTTTTGTTTTGACTTATTAATTCTATATGCACAGCAGGCCTCTTCAAAGGATGAGCTCTTCTTTCATACTCATACCACATCAATTTAAAGTCATGAAACAGATGTGACTGATTAAGGCTTTATGGTCTTAAATTCATGTTAAGCCCACAGCTCCGTTCTATTATGTGATCACTTACATGCACACAACAGTAATTAAGCGACAACATGTATTATTTAATTTTAAATTGCAAAGCCCATTCACTTCCTCACCAATTTAATTGTCAAATTTAGGTAACTAGTCTTTGATCTTAGAATGTTAATTGTATATTAAATGGCAGGCCAGCAGAATGCCACTGAAGATTTGAACAATTTGCCAACATATGTCTTCTACATAAGCATAGCCATCTTTATTTTATATGTTGTTTTACCACAAATTTTTTGCTATGTCCTGTTTATCTAAACGGTTTAATCTTAATAAACAGTACTTGGTAAATTATGTCTATAGAAAAATCATAAGTCAAAAGACTACAACTTTCATTTTAATGTTAGTTAATTAATCAAAAGTAAATTTTGAAGACCTAGAGGTACCTATCATAAAGAATCACAAAATCTCAAGCCTTATCAAACCAGTGTGTGTGCTTCTATCTATTAACAGTTTATTGATCATCTTCAAAATCTGTTTCAAGAAAGTCCCTTCAACCATCAAGATTTAGAATCTTGGGCAAGTCTTTCTGTCAATTTAAAAAGCAACACCATGACAGAGTTTGGCAGGGCATGAGACCCAGTGTCAGTTTCTAGATTCCTCTCTCTATTCCACAAAATTAATGATACATACATAATATAAATAAACAAATGTAAGGAAGGAGCAAATATGTTCCAAATTACTCAACAATGTTAAAAAATTAATTTGCAAACCATCAATGGTAAAACTGCTAATAATTATGGGCTCGATGAAAAATTCAAGTTCCAGAGCCTGTAATTCCAGACTTAATAGTGCTTGCTATCTAAATCCCTAAAAATCAAGCAGGCAGACTGGAATCAAAAATCTCATCCAATATTATGAACAATTCTAGCTGTCCAACTCCTAACTATATGCTTTAACTTCGCAAGTGCAACTTCCTTATTCTCTTCTCGTTTTGCCATCCTCCACTGCTCAGAAATTTGTATATGTCTGTTTCTAAGCCTATGTAGCTATACTACTATACTTTCCTGTCTCAAAATACGTATCTTCAAATTCCTACTCAAAACTCCCATGAAATCTCCCATACTCCAATTAATAGGTTCTAGTCAACACACTCCATCACTCCAACTTGTACAGGAATTATACAGCTACTACATACAACAAATCATCACATCATGGTGAAAGAGAAGCATACAGGGAGCAAGTACAAGTATTAAAATCCAGATTAAGGATTTTCTACTTCATTTTGTAATTGGGTTGAAGTATAGTTGAAATGCAACAAACACTAATAAATAAAATGAACTGTTTACTCATTTGCCAACATTAGTATTAAAAGTATCTGTCATACATACCATTAATTACATGTTAATATATAGCAAAGAGGGGTGAAGATATCTGTAGGCACAACAGAAGGTACCAGCATAGAAAAATATACGGGACTCTACTATAGTGGCTAAGAACATTCATTCCATATGAGCTCTTATTAATTGTGTAACTCTGCACAAGTTACTTGACTAAGTGTCTGTTTCCTCACCAGAAGTCCTCACTTCCTAAGACAGTTTTAAGAACTAAATGAGTTAGTGCATTCATGTCCACAGCAGCCTTATTCACAATGGCTAAACCACTGAAGTAATCCCAGTATCTATCGAGGGATGAATAAATAAGCAAAATCCAGCACATACATAAAATGTAAAATTATTCAGCTTTTAAAAGGAAGGAAATTCTGACATATGCTACAGCATATGAACCTTGAATAGCACTTGGCATTATGCTAACTGAAATTAGCCGGTCACAACTAGACAAACACTGTATCATTCCCTATGAAGTACCTAGAGTGAGACGGAATCAGAGACAGAATGGAGAACAGTGATTGCTAGGGAGAATGGGGAGAATAGGAAGTTACTGTTTAATCAAGTACAGACTTTCAGTTACACAAGATGAAAGAGTTCTGAAGATAGATGGTGGTGACAGTTGCACAACAATATAAATGTACTTAATACCACTGAACTGCATATTTTAAAATGGTTAAAATGTAAATTTTATGTTATGTGTAACTTACCACAATTTTAAAAATTGAAGAAAAGAATTGAGTTAATATACAAAGGATACCAAAATAGTGATTAATACATAGTAATAAATGTCAGCTATTGTTTTTATGTCCAAGGCAAACAGTACTTAATTAAGTACTTAATTAAGGCTAGATATCATTAGTACTATGACTACAACTACTATTACTACAACTACTACTACTAATAATACTACTTTACACAATCCAAGGAAGAGTTAGAGTTGGGGTTGATGATAAAACAAAACTCTGAATAAAACAGAAAGGATTCGTTTAAAAACTCTATAAACAGGAAAGAGGAAGCCATCCCTTTTGAACACAGAAGAAAAAGAGATAACTGAACACAGAAATTGTGAAAAGTAGAGAAATGAATCACAGGTATCTCTGTAAAGATACCCAAAGACCACAACCCCAAACGCATAAACATATTTACACAGTCAAAGGCAGACAACAACTACAGTAAAATAGTTCCTTAATTCATTTTTCTATGAATAGGTATTAACCAAAGTAAATTTTGTAAACTCAGATGCTGCTCTAAGTGAGTAATAACTCAAAAGAGAGAACTCATATTTAAAAAACTTGAATCAGGTGGGTCTCAATCTGTCTAAGAGCTTGTTTTCTAAACATTAGAGTGATAAAAAACAAACCCAGAGCCTAAAATATCCCAATATATGGAAACAATTTCTTAAGATTTACTAACAATAATGGTACATACACAATAAACCCAAAAGCTGTAAAACACAATGGAAAATGATCATTTTCTGGTCCCATAATCTATCTCATTAAAGATTAGTAAAATGATAAATAAAAGTATAATTAAATCTACATGGGTTCATGTTTCCTTTATCTACCAAAAAGAAATATAATAACTGTCATAACAATAAAAATTGACGGATACAAGTCTCCCCACTCTACAAATTTATAAAATCAACTAACAGTTTGGAGAAGTGCAACCAGTAAATTATCAAAGCATACCTTTCACCTATTGAAAAGAACTGTCAAGTTAGGACTGAATTTATTTGCTAAGGGCAACATGCATCTCACTAACTGCAACTTGTGTGGGCTAGAATATGCATCCTCCTCTTCAAAGACTTAGAGAATCATGGAGTTATCAAAGGCTGAAAGAGTTCTTATGTAGTCCCACTTCCCCCAAGTAGTATGCACTCACACACATATTTATACCCCACCTCCAGTCCTGCAACAATCCTAAAAGTTCTTAAGGCACAAGAAAAACCTCAAAGACAAGAGCCAAAAGTATTCATACAGTCACCACCAAAGACACAAAAAACTAGTTACATTACCTCCTCCAGTTTGTTAATGTCTGAAAACAAAGTATACATTAACAGTCACTTTAAATAAAAACATGACTTAACCTACCAAAGCAAGAAGCTTCTACCTCACAAACTAGATCTGAATATAATATAGATAGCTTACTATCTCCTAAGGCCACTTACTCCTGTTTCTTGATTATCTAAAGTTCAAAATGTAAAGACTCTAATATAATACAGACATTCAAATAAATCAATGTATCCATTTGTTTATTTTTGTTTAAATCCTCAAAAGCAATAAGGATGGAAGAGAAAATCTTAAGACACATCTTAAAGACTCAAATCGAATAAAGTTGGCTTAACAAATGAGCTGCCATCTAATTAGGGGAAGAGGAAGATTTTTTCTGGTTTTAAGTATTTCCTTATCTGAGAAATATGACTCTGCCACATCAAAAATTAAAAGTCTACCATTACTAAGCAGGTATGGGACCTTGAAAAAAACCACTTGGTCTCTCTGGCTTTGATATCCTCATCTATAACCTGAGAAAATGCAGTCAATTCTTGCTACTTACGATGTGGTCCCTGGACCAATAGCATTTAGCATCTCCTGGAAACTTCTCAAAAACGCAGAATTTTGGACCCCTAGACTTTCTGAATTAGAATTTGCATTTTAACAACACTTCCAGGTGATTCACATGCACATAAAATTGTGAGAAGCACTAGATTAAATAATCTCAGGCCATCCTTACCACTCAAATTGCAAAAGAAAATAGAAAAGCCAGGACCAGGCATGATGGCTCATGCCTGTAATCCCAGGACTTTGGGAGGCCAAGGTAGGCAGATCACCTGAGGTCAGGAGTTGGAGACCAGCCTGGCCAACATGGTGAAACCCCATCTCTACTAAAAATACAAAATTTAGCCGGGCATGGTGGCACACACCTGTAGTCCCAGTTACTGAGAAGGCTGAGGCACAAGAATCACTTGAACCTGGAAGGTTGTGGTTGCATTGAGCCAAGATCACGCCACTGCACTCCAGACATAGCAAGACCTCATCTCAAAAAAAAGAAACAGAAAATAGGAAAGCCAGACAGCAGATGTCCAAAAAAGGCAAAAGAATTTTAAAATTTATTTTAATTTGGAAAAAAGTTTTCACCAAATAATCTGTCCAAAAGTTATATTCAATAGATTCTCTTCTTAGCTATAGAAATGTTCTTGTTTTGATCCTAACTAGGACTAAAAAGAGCAAAGAGTAGAAGAAAAAGTAAGCATGATCATAAGTTAGTTCTAATCGGTCTTCTCATCTTCACATTTTATATTACGCAACCTTTGAAATTCAGTATTGGCTAGACTCATTAAACGAACGCTACATGTAATCTACTTTGAGTAAAATTTTCACTAAGTCCCAATAAAGGTTCACCTAATAGTCTTTGAATTACAACTGAAAACAGGAAGTAAAGTGCTGGGAGGAATAACTGGGAGATAATTACTACAGGGTTTTTCAGTGCCTCCTGCTAGGAAAGCCCCTTAGGGATGTCTCCAGGCTTTCTGTGCCATCACCACCTTTTTCTTCTTCCAGTCACAGAAGTAGGTGAAGTGCTTCCCCTTCAACTGCCACAGAAATTATTCCTCAGACTGTTCACTTCCCTGCCTTCTGTATCATTATGGAAAATAGTCTCTTACCATACTCTTTATCTGATTTTGAAAGAAAAGAAAAGAAAAGAAAAGGAAAGGAAAGAAGAAAGAAAGAAAGAAAGAAAGAAAGAAAGAAAGAAAGAAAGAAAGAAAGAAAGAAAGAAAGAAAGAAAGAAAGAAAGAAAGAAAGAAAGAAAGAAAGA